>APFE031164470.1:89031-121083 GCA_000404065.3 Pinus taeda
TTAGCAAGGAAATGTGCCCAAAGACCCAAGAAGACATGGATTATATGTCTAAAGTTCCATATGCATCAGCAGTTGGAAGCTTAATGTATGCAATAGTCTGCACAAGGCCTGATATTGCACATGCAGTGGGAGTTGTAAGCAGGTACATGAACAATCCAGGAAAGGAACATTGGATGGCAGTGAAATGGATTCTCAGATATTTGAAAGGTACCACAAATCAAGCATTATGCTTTGGTGGTTCAAACATTTCTCTACAAGGATATGTTGACGCAGATATGGCAAGTGACAGAGGTAACAGGAGGAGCACTACAGGATATGTATTTACTGTAGGTGGAACAACTGTCGGTTGGGCTTCAAAAATCCAAAGTGTTGTTGCACTTTCAACAACAGAAGTAAAGTATGTTTCTGCTACAGAGGCTACTAAAGAAATGATTTTATTACAAAGGTTTATGGATGAATTGGGTAAGGAGCATGATATGGGCACATTATATAGTGATATCCAAAGTGCCATTCATCTTGCAAAGAACTCAGCATTTCATTCTAGGACTAAACACATACAGCTCAAGTACTATTTCATATGATCAGTGTTGGAAGATGGAGATTTGAAGCTAGAAAAGATACACACTAGCCAGAATCCTGCAGATATGCTAACAAAAGTTGTAACCATGGAGAAACTGAGAATCTGCTCAGTTTCAATTAGTCTTCAAGGATGGCAATGAAGATGAGAAATAGCCAGGTCCAAAGAGGAGTCATTATCCAGCAAATGAATTAGTGGTGAAGTTGCTACAATCATTCTCCAAGTGGGAGATTGTTGGGTATGGAGCATGATTATTTATAGGTCTTTGTTTCAGCCGGATGTCTACCCTAGGAAGTTTGTACACCCTTCCACGTGGGGTGGGACTTGTCCCCCCCGCAGGGGTTCGGGGAGGCTGATCCCCCCCCCCCCGCCTAGGGGGTCCGAGGGCCAGCAGTCCCCCGGCGAGAGTTTCGGGAGCAACACCCCCGAAGCTAAGAATAGATGTAAAATTGCCTTGTAAAAGTATATTAATTTCTAGTCAATATCGACCGTTCATTAGGCAAAGATCTGATGGTAGAAGTTATGATTAATTTAGGTTTTTTTTCCTTAGAAGGCAACCCCTCACTATATATGAGGGAATTGCATTGTGTCTATGTATATCTGTATTCTTAGTGAGAAAGAGAGAGGAGATTGAGAGAGAAGAGGGTGTTACAACGAATCTGCTGTAGGTTGTATCTCTTTAGTTTGCTAGATAATATAAAAGGAAGGACTGGTTATTTCTCCATGGACGTAGCCCAAACTGGGTGAACCACGTATATTTGTGTCTCTCTAGTTTTATGAGTTTTTTGTGTTTATATTTATGCAATATTCTATGTGTTCCATTACTCTGTAATATATAATTAACTAACAAATCCAATAGTCACTTTAATCCATCAAAGTGTTGCACATAATTCTATAATACTTCACCCAATCCCAATCTCATACCAATGTTTGCTGCTCTAGGGCTACTTTGGGTAGCCAATTCACTTCCCTCCAACCAGCTCTATGACACCCAATATCGTCACTGTTGAATCTTCTCCTAGTATGATGCTTCACCACCTTGGAAGGTCATACACTTGGCTTCAGTAGGCTGCTTAGAACATGATCCAAACACGGTCAAATACCTTGACCCAATACACCTCACAAAACTATTATTATCTCCACGTTGCACTGTTGCACTACTACTACCTAGTTAGGGCATCACCTACATCCCTATTCCTCCATACAACTTAGCAACCATCCCTCCAAAATACTATGGTTTACCAATGGAATAACCCTCCACACCTATGCTACTCCTTTTTCCTTGTCTAACCCCAAATGTAGCACTAAGAAGTATCCTTTTTGTTGGTTATGGACTAGGGCCTACCACAATAGTTGTTGTAAACTTTGGCCCCCTCCCAAACTCCACCAAATAGCCTCCAAACAAATTTGTTTTCCCTCCAAATCTACAGCCTTCTCTACCATGCAAAAGCACCCAATAACAGCCCCAATTCACGCCTCAAAACATCCCTTTCTCACCACGTTGTCACTGTTTGGTCAATTCAATGTCTTTGAATTGTCAATCATAAATTGTCAACCAGGGTGCGTAGACTAATGAAGTACAGGTGCACAATATGTGATTAGAATTTATTCATTAGGTTGGTATGTATTTGTTAAGATCTAAACTTAAGATGGAGGTGTTGTTTTTCAATTATATTAGTGTCGTAATTCTTAGGGATGTTGGTTAAGTTTCCTAGGAATTAATCTCTATCCAATTAGTTTGTAGATGATGTGAGAGTGGTTCTACTTGTATTAGATTTTTTTGGGATTTTTGATCCTGAATCTTTATGCTACAACTTCTAATTCTTTAAGTGCAAAAAGAAACTTATTCTATCAACTATGAAGAAACACTGTCTGGACTCAATTGTTTAGGATAGAACTTCTCACTCTTTTACTTATTCAATTTTCTCTCAAACAAAATAACCCAAGCAACATCTATATTATGAATTGAACACGCTTAAATTGTGCTAGCTAATAAGCAAATGAAAGGACCATTCTGTACCAGGTATAAAGCAAATTAAATAATAGACTAAACTAGGTATAAAGCAAATTAAAGTTCTTACGCAAATAACAACCTGTTGGCGAAATAATTATGTTGCATTGTCACACAAAACAAAGCAATTTAAAAATTAAAGGAAATCATATTGCAATTGATAAAAACGTACCATTGTTTGTAGGGGCCCTCCACATAGTAGTTCAAAGCTTCCAATCAACACAACGCTTGCACACAAAAACTAATTCTATTCACATGGAATTAACAAATTGTTCACAATTATATGATTCGGCGCGCACCCAAATCACAGTGCGGCCATAAGTTTTATAGTAGGTCTCTTGGCATAACTGTATGAATATTTCAAGCCTAATATCTCTATCCTATATAAACTTATATCGCTAAACCTTTTTTTTTCTATTCCTAAAGCAAAACGATAAGGTTTCAATTGATCTCGGGTTATGTTCTTCATTAATCCGGCGGTCAACTTGGAGATTGACTGTGATCTCCTGTGCTTCTCTTAGCAAATAGTTTCGAGAGGATAGGAAGGGATCCATGAGGGAGCCATCCTCTATCCATATGCACCCTTCACTGCTGACCTGTAACTCTAAAACTTTGTGAATAATGGAGATAGATACAAAAACTTGGATTAGCTGCGAAAATAGACTGATTCAGTAGGCAATTTCAACTTTAACAAAACAATAGGGTATAAAGTTAAATATGAACAAGAAGACATATTATTACATACCTTCATCAAAACCTGGTAGATATGGATTTATTTAGGTGGTAAATATACATGAAAAGAGAGGATCATTAGGAAAAAAGGATGTCATGGTAGGACAATCTTCGGACTCTACAGTCACTTATAGAAAATAGAGAATATCACACTACCTTCTAGACCTCCTCACGCAGTCCGTTTAACTCTCTTCTTGTTGTGGCTAGACCTTGTTTCTCCACCAAAATTTCAGAGGATGTATTTCTCTCTTGGATGCCTAAACGACTCTATATCACTTCATATATATACACATATGAAGGCTCAACTTCTAATTTTAAGTGATACATTATTTTTCTCTCTTTTACATCAAGTCGGCCTACTTGACAACCAATAATTAATTTGTCAAATTCAAAAATAAATACCTCTCTAAAGACAACTCGGATTCAGATGATTTTCATTGTTTTGGAATCGTCTTTCCAAGAACTATCATCTTCATCCATCACATGTCATAAATCCATCATCGTTTTTTCCCAGATATTGATGGGTTCCAAAAACCCACACTTGGGTTCCAAACCCACATGCTGTCGTTGTGGTTCTTTTCCCTCCAAACCTTGAACCCTAGGGCTTGGAGTACCTCCCAAGCTACACAAATAAACAAAGAACCCATATGAATTATGGAAGGGGAGATCATAAAATTTTAAGAATTTTAGAATCTTTGGAAGAAAATGATACATAAAGAGGGAAGACAAGAAGATCGGAAAATTTGACTGTTGGGTAGATGAAGTCATAATTGTTGGGTTCTCATGCAAAATAAAGGCATACAAATGCTATAAGTTTAAACTCAACAATATATTTGAGAGATCAATGTAACATTTGATGAATTTCATAGACAAAATGTTAAAAAAGGAGACTCTTCTTCAAGGGAACAAGAAACAGAAGAACATAAACAATAAGGAATAATAAAAGAGGAAGAATAATCAATTGAAGAATCAAATGTCAACCAAGGAGAAGCAAGAAATAATCAGTTAGTACCTCCGAAAACTCCTAAATGATGGTACTAAAATAATCATCCATCATAACAAATCATTTGTGATATGAATGCAAGAATTGGAACAAGAATAAGCCAACAAATATGCATGCTAAAACAAGGACATCTTGCACTCTTATCCATATTTTATCCTAGCAACTTTGAAGAATCCAACCATGATGAGCATTGGATCAAATCCATGGAAAAGAACTAGATAAAATTGAAAAGAATAAAACATGGGAATTGGTTCCAAGACCTAGGGAATAAAATGTCATTGGCACAAAATGGGTTTTCAAGAATAAGCTAAATGGAAATGGACGGGTGACCAGGAACAAAGAAAGATTGAATAAACACTTCCCCTATTTCATGGATGGAAGCTATCATAATGTTTTTGGTCTATGCTTTCTCAAGAAAGATCAAGGTGTACCAAATGGATGCAAAATCAGATTTTCTGAACAATGAATTGGAAGAAGCCTACATAGAGCAGCGCAAATGATTTCTTCTTACAGAGAAGAAATATTATGTATGTAGTTTAAAGAAAACTTTGTATGGTCTCAACCAAGCTCCTAGAGCTTGGTATGTTCGTCTAGATAGGGATTTGTAGCAACAAGGTTTCAAGAAAGGAACTGTCAATAGAAATTTATACATAAATATGGAACAAAATAGCTTGACTCTCATTGAAGTATATGTGGATGAAATCATATTTGGTAGTGATGATGATAGGTTGAGTAAGAAATTTTCCAACAATATATAGAGTTCTTTTGAGATGTCCTTACTCATTTAGTTCACCTTCTTCTTGGGACTTCAAATATATCAAGAAGATGATGGCATATTCATCTCTCAAACAAAGTACATCAAATAAATGTTGAAGATGTTCCAAATGGAATATTTTAAAGGATTTATAACTCCCATGGTGATTAGTTGTAGGTTGATAAAGGACGATGAATCCAAGGAAGCAAACCAAAGATTTTATAGATCGATGATTGGAATCTTATTGTATGTGACAACTTCGAGACTATATGTGATAGAGGCAGTTGGATAGGTGGCATGATTCCAAGAAGCACCAAAAGAATCCCTTATTGTTGCAGTAAAAAGGATCTTCTGATACCTTAAAGGAACAACAGACATTGAACTATGGTATCTAAAGTGGAATTAATTGACCTTAAATACTTATACATATGCAAATTGTACAGGCAATATGATGATCACAAAAGCACTAGTGGAGCAGCCTTCTATTTGGGTGATTTTCGTGTATCATGGATGAGAAAGAAGCAATCTTTAGTGTCCTTATCTATAGCAGAAGCAAAATATATAGATGGAGCAGTGTGTTGTACTTGTTAGAAAATTTACATTTTCTGATCAATTGGAAGCACTTGGTATGTTAGCATTGATGTCAATCAGAATAGCATTGAGGTCATAAGTAGCAGATGTTAGCATTGGTGTGAGCATGTTTGTTATGGGGGGGCGTCCCATGGTTGTTGTAGTCTATGGTAGAGAATCATCACAATAGAAAGCATATTGGAAAAGGCATGAAAATATGAATGTGTTGGTCAGGGAGTCTAGGATTCCAGGCAAAAGAAGAAGAGTTAAGGTGCAAAGAATGGTAGATATTTTGCAACCATGTTTTAGGTAGAAAATGGGCTTAAGGACTACATTGGACCTTCCTCACTGGAAAGTTCTTTGAAAAATATTTCCAATGGAATGTGGAAGTCCATAAATATATCTCGGGACCAAAATTTATTGATAACTGAAGTAAGGATCTTGATGTCCTAAGGAGCAGGAAAAATTTCGGAACCTCAAAACTAGGGAAGTGAACTGAATTTTTGGAACCAAGGAAGCAGGCCAAATTTCAGAATTTCGGAATCAGGGGAGCAAGTCGAATTTCGAAACCTCCGAACTATAGAAGAAAAGAAAATTTAGGAACCAGGGAAGGAGGTTGAATCTCGGAGTCTTGGGACCTAGGAAGGCTAAATATAGGAACCTCGAAGGTTCAGAACTTTAGAACCTTGTAACTTCTTATCTCCAGACATCTAAAGGACAAAATATTAGAACCTCAGAAGTTCGAAAGTTTGGAATTTCATAATTTCGTAAATTCTTATTAATGAATCCTTTTTAAAAACATTAAGGGTTGCAGGGAGTAAAGAATTACAAAGGAATTTGTTTGCAAAACCAAAGGATGAAGGGACCCTTTCTCTCTCCTCAAACAAGACACATGGAAATAGTTGATTGTCCCTCATGAACTTATGGTGGTATATTACATCAGCATGACATGGTTGTATAGAGAACATGTGGCAGTTAGATTCAGTGTTATTGAGTGGCCTAATGGCGTAAATCGTGGTCACACGTGTTAAGAAGATGCCACATGGGGTGTATGACAAGATCATGATGTCATCCTAGGAGTATATCAGAGTTCAGAGATTTTGTAACTCCACTATAATTGCATTTTGAGAAAGTTTCGATACAGGGAGATTCTGATGTTGATTGGCATTTGGTTGTGGAGCCCAAAGAACTAAGGGCGTAAAGCAATAACACAAGGATATATGCCCCTGGCAGGATCTTGAAGGGCTTAGAACCTAATTGCTATGGAGTCGCCTCATGGGAATTATATTTCGAAGGACAGAGATGTCGTAAATCCTCCATAATTTCACTTTGAGAAAGTTTTGATACTAGGGAGCCCTGCTGATGAGGTTAGAGACATGGTTAGAGACAAGGTTAGAGATACGATGACTAAGGTGTTGCAACATTTTGAGAAATAGTATATGGAGATACTAGGGAGCTTCCAAAAGGATATGTGCAACCTACAGAACCAAGCTAGCAATATTCAAGTGGGAGTCATGCAAACGAGCATGGTGCAAGTGAGCCTAACACAGGGAAATGGACTAATAGTGAAGCTAGAACGGACTCTGGACCTCAAAGTCATACCATCGCCAGAAGGGTATGTTCGTGTAGATTCAGATGAGGATCATGCTATGATCATCACAGTAAAGGACATGGGGCTGAATTTGGTTGCGCTATCGCTCTAGACCCTCCATGCACTGCATCAGGGGGTTTCAAATGAGCAGAGGATTCGAGAGTAGTGCACCCTCATAGTCATAAGTGAGTTTAAGGTCAAAAATAAGCAGATGTTCGCAGAGAAAACTCAGGCACTGAAGGCAAAGGATGAGATGCAAATAGGAATCCAGAGCCTCGAGACAATGATCGAGTAGGCATGCAAGTCAGTACCTGAATTGAACATACCATAAGATGTCGAAGCCTCAACAAAGGTAAGGAAATTGGCTGCCATAGTACACGCATCAAAGGATGAAGTTGGCAGGGTTACCTTTGATTTCTAGATGTAGATAGCAGAGTTGTAGTTGAAGTTGCAGCCCATGACTCTGCCAGAGCTCCAGGAGCAACACGGAGTAGAAATCAAGGAGAATATGAGCACATTGGATTCCGCAGTCATAGACTGTGCAATGATGTTCAACACAGCAATCAAATTATGGACAAATCTTTAGGAGGACCTGAATTTGAAAAATTTGAACATCAATGTCTGAGAGACACAAAATTAGTATGATGAGGTCCGAGAGACTACACATACATTGGCGCCAACACAATCATTTGCAAAATTACAGGAAGGAAAATAGCTGCAAGCATAGGCGGAAGAATTGCAGAGGAAAGAGGCCCTTCTTAAAGGCCAGATTACAACCATGGCTAGAGGAAGCTTGTCAGCTTACTCTATCACTCCAGGAAAAGCTCAAGGTGCTACAACAGACACAGAGGATAATGTGCCTAGCAATGCAGGGCCCAACAACAGAAAAATTGGTCGAAGAAGTGTAGTAGGCTGCGGCGCAAAGTGCTGTTGAAGTTGCATTGTTACAGGTTGAGCTCGGGGGTCTATGCAACAAGATTGAGGCACCAACTAAGTGAATCAAGGGTGAGTCATGATATTTGTCTTGGGGGCCTATTGGGATAGGGTCCCTAGGTTTAGTTTGGGGGTTAGTTAACCCAAGTTTTTTATAAAGTTTTGTAAAAGATGTAAAGTCTTCGTGAAAAGATAGGAGTCAAAGGGGTCTTAGCCCTTGTTTGGATAAGTAAATAGGTTGGTTTTGAGACTCACCCATGGTCCGCGGACCATGTTATTGTATTGAGAATGCTATATATTTGATTCATAGCGAGTCTATAAGTACTAACTAAGAAAGCTAAGTCAAGATAGAGACTATTTTGGGTGAGTGTTAAGGCAGGAAGGCTTTGCTTCCTATACTTAGACAAAAGGGGAAGGCTCCTGCAGCTAAGTGCATAGGAGGCCTTGGTAAGTCTGCAGCTAAGTGTGCAGACCCCTATAGCTAAGTGCGCAAGGTGAAATATTTTGTAATCTGAACACTGAAGATCAATAAAGACTTATTTTGAAGAATTACTATGCAGTCTGAGCATTTCTGTTGATTTTTTTTATGTTATGATTTGTCGCTTATTATGTGTTTTCTATGGAATAATGAATAAATGTTGCATGAAACTACTGGATCTATATTATTTATGCATGTTTTAAGTAGTTATCTATTTTCTTGAAGATAAGGGTTATTTCTATTATTTTTTCTGATAAATTGGATAGATCTACATGAAGTCAGATGTAGGGTTATCAATTAATGTGTGAAAGTGGATAATTTACTTGTTTGGGGTCTGCAAAGACTAATCGTAGACCTTGGCGAAGGTCTACAAGCCATTTTCATAGAGTTTCAGTAGTGAGCCATAGGAGTCTACCAATCTGTGTGAAGGTAAATCTGAGCTATAGGAGCTTAAGGACCACTTATCACATGTCCCTGGATGAAGAAACCTGGTTCTAGAATCCCCCAATACTGCTTCAGGTGAGACTGCAGCCTGTGCTATGCAGGTTGTTGTCGAAAGGGCCAGTAGTTAGGGTTTTGTTGGTTGGCGCGAATAACTTTGAACCTCGGTCAGGCCCCCTTAAGCCAACAAATGGCTCTGTTGCCAGGACCGGGATCTATCTGAGAGATGTGTGATAAATGGTTTCCTACGAAGAAAGAGATTGATAAGTGGATTGATTGGAAATCGCACACATTTGTGGCTCAGGAGAACAGGAGCCCTAAATTATCCAAGGAGAAATGGTTGCAGATATTTTTGTATATAGATGAGACTGACACGTTCTTATGCATCTTCCTTGAAGAACTATACGAGTGGTTGTCTAAATTAGCCGATAGTCAAGGGACATGGAGGCTCGAAGGCCCTATAGTGTGGACTCCTGAATTGGTGTGATGTTTGTAGGCGTCAGAAAGAAATATCATGCGGGTTGTGGATCACTGGATTGATCACACATTGGGAATTTTTGTGACTTATTTTGTGATCGACAAAAGCATCATCTATAGTGAAGCAGAGCGAAGGATCTTTAAAGGACCGCAAGGTAAGTATTTGAAATCATTGAAGACCTGGATTAAAATGTTGTTATGTGAAAGGAGGGTTATGTAGATACCTTGATGTTTGGGGCTACGTGAAGTGGGAGATTCTTTAGAAGAAATGGAGGATCTAGCCAAAAATATAGTCCGCTCATTGAACCCCCTTCAAGCAATGACGAAGGGGAAGTGTTGACTACGCTGCGAAGTGCAGTTCTGTTACACAGCAATTTGTCAATGTCCTCATCTCAATCCCCCTGTTGTGTCATACATCAAATAAACATGTGTCATATCTTCCCACTCATGTAAGAAGATTAAGAAAATGCTCTCTGATGCTACAAGTTGACCCTCATTCCCTAAGTTTCTTCCTCGTCGCGAGTAAGCCATTAATATACGCAACGATCCCTTGTCATGGACAGTCTCATCGCGACACCATCGCAGGTGTACACCTATTTCCCGTGACGGTCAATTTCAGGGCCCAGTGCAAGTCCTCCAGCTATTTGTTGCGACGATTGGTCTGAATGCATTGCCTCCTTACGATGTCATCGCTAAGACTTAGTTCATGACCTGCGAAGATCCAGAATTGGAAAATTTGTTCAAACAGTCGGCCTTCTAGATGTTTCTAGAGATGGTTGTTGGATCAGTTTGGGTTGCCTTTCCGCCTCTAGGATTGTGGTTCCACCTTTTTTGCAACCTCCCTTAAGGATAAGCTCCCTCTCCCTCATTTCATGGAGACTCCTTCTCATATAAAATCACTAAGCATTGCTATGATCTGCTAGTTCTTTAGTTGGGCAGTGCTGCTAGTTCTTTTGAGTTTGGTAGATAGCTTTGGTGTGAGTGTGACAAGTGTGGGATTGCTAATAGTTCGGTAAGAGGTTGTGGAATTCCTTAACCTTGTATTGGAGCTTGTGAGTGACAGAGATATATTATATATTTGGGAGACCCATTCTTGAGAGTGAATGCTTGAAGAAACATACTAGCTGGACCCTCCGAGAAGGCTTGCGACGTCAAGACTTGGTTGTAAGCTTTGCTCTTGATTCATTTTAATACAATCAATGATTATTTCCTATATCTTTTGTATAATTTACTTGATAGCTTATTATTTCTTGACTTTATAAGTAAATATATCATTGTTGTTCTTGGTTACGTGCTCTGTTGTTTTCTTGTGGTGTTTCAAGTTGATTTCTCATTGAGGAGTCGCCAACTTCTGAAGTAGGAAAGTGTTCCCTCTGCAGACAGAGGCAACCCCTCCAGCTCTAGAGTGGGTCTAGTCACAGCAAAGACAAA
Organism: Pinus taeda; assembly: GCA_000404065.3. Classification (NCBI taxonomy): domain Eukaryota; kingdom Viridiplantae; phylum Streptophyta; class Pinopsida; order Pinales; family Pinaceae; genus Pinus; species Pinus taeda. The sequence continues at coordinate 100,030 of APFE031164470.1, forward strand.
ACAACAATCGATTCCCTCAAATAGTCATCGTTGGAGGCCTACCTCAAACCAGTGGTTGATGAAGTTCCGTTGTGTTGCTCCAGTTTTCGTTTCTTTCTCCTCAATGAGAAATCAACCTGAAACACCACAAGAAAACAAAAGAGCTCGTAACCAAGAACAAAAATGATCTATTTACTTATAAAGTCAATAAATCATAAGTTATCAAGTAAATTGTACACAAGATATAGGAAATCATCATTGATTGTATTAAAATGAATCAAGAGCAAAGCTTACAACCAAGTCTTGATGTCGCAAGCCTTCTCGGAGGGTCCATCCAGTATGTTTCTTCAAGCATTCACTCTCAAGAATGGGTCTCCCAAATAGACAATATCTCTCTCTCACTCACAAGATCTAATACAAGGTTAAGGCATTCCACAACCTCTTACCAAACTATTAGCAATCCCACACTTGTCACACTCACACCAAAGCTATCTACCAAAATCAAAAGAACTAGCAGATAATAGCACTGGTGAGTGCTTTTATAGGAAGAGTCTCCATGAAATGAGGGAGAGGGAGCTTATCCTTAAGGGAGGTTGCACAAGAGGCGGAACCACCATCCTAGAGGTGGAAAGGTGACCCAAACTGACCCAACAACAGCTCTAGAAACATCCAGAAGGCTAATTGTTTGAACAAATTCGCCAATTCTGGATTGTCACAGGACATGAACTAAGTCTCAGCGACGACACCACAAGGAGGCAATGCATTCAGACCAATCGTCGCAACAAATAGCTAGAGGACTCGCGTCGCCCTGAAATTCGATCGTCGTGGGAAATAGGTGTACACTTGCGACGGTGTCGTGATGAGACTGTCCATGACAAGGGATCGTCGCGTATATTAATGGCTTACTCACGATGAGGGAGAAACTTAGGGAATAAGGGTCAACTTGCAACATCAGAGAGCATTTGCTTAATCTTCTTACATGAGTGGGAAGATATGAACATGTTTATTTGATGTATGACACAGTAAGGGGATTGAGATGAGGACAGCGACAAATAGCTGTGTAACAGATGCCCCCTAAAGCATGAAGCTCGAGAGATGGGGAGGGGTGAAATGCTTTACGAAACCATGACCGAATTGGAACACCACTTTGAAGACCCTGCAGGCACAAATACAACTGATATCTTTGATAGTGAAATACATGTAGTCTAGGCATGGGCGCAGCCATCCAAAAGACATATGAAACTTGGTCTGTGGTACGGATGTAGCCATCCAGTTGATAAGACCAATGATAATGATAAAGGTATGGTCGCAGCCATCCATGAAGACTAAAGTATGGTCGCAGCCATCCAATCAAAGAGTCATGTATGTATTCACGAACCAATCCACGTAGCCCAAACATATGTAAGCTTAGTTCGGGGTCTTGAAACCCTAACCAATCTTAGTACAAATTCTAGCATGTGAACAAATGTGCTGAGGTCGAGCATGATAGAAAGTCGCTTGATTACCGGTCAATAATGAAAACCGTTAACAAGCGCGAGAGAAACCACCAATTATGCCAATGGCTCTCAAGGTACTATCAAGTACAATCCACTAAGCACGAAAAATGAGTTGAAGTCGAACACTCGTGGAATCACCCAATCGATGACCAATGATGAAAGTTAGTCGTCAGGCGCGAAGAACTTGCCATTGAGGCATGCAAGCTCCATGGTACCAAAGGGGGTCTCTAGATCAATCTCCAGGATAATGAGCTGGTGTCGACAGGAGATGATATGTCGCAGGAGGGACATAATGTTTCCCCCATCAATGATGTGAGATAAGGAACAAGTGGTAGATGGTGAAACAGAGCATCAGAAGAGGAGGTAAGGGTGAAAACTGTAGAAAGATTATACTCTTGAACATATCGGAAACACAACTCCGGAATGTCGCAGCATTTGGGTATTAAGGGATCAAAGGTTCGATGGAGACAACATGGATCAGATGGAATGAGGCAAAATTGCAACCCAAAACCCTGGAAGGCCAATGACAATGTAAGGATATCCCAACCCGACGAGAAGCAAAAGTGTCGATGTTCAAGAGTGACTAGCTGTCGTAGGTAACCAACGACGACTTCCAAATTTTTCCCCCACCATTGCTGGTGAGTACCCCAGTTATTTTTTAAAAAACAAACTTGAAAGGGATAGCATATGCTTGTGATATAAGTTTGACCTTCAGACGAATCCAACCTAGTAATAGTTTAACGAGCCCTAGGGAGGAGAAGCTCGAGTCTCATCATGGTGACGAGTCCAATGTCGTCAGGGTTTAACGAGTCCGACATAGGGAAAACTCAGAGTCTTTTTCATGTTTAGAGAGTTTGAAAAAGACACGGAAAAGAAAACTCTAGAGGGGTCCTTTTTCATAAATTTGTGTCCCTCAAGCCCGAAAAGGTATAAAATAATACTCGAGAGAACCGCTTGACTGTTACGATCAAGGAGTACTTTTCGTAATTAGTGGCTCCGATCCGAAAAAGTAAAAAAGAAATCGAAGACACGTCGTGTCATAACCAGTATCAAACTCAAAACGACAAAAGTCCAGCGATCTTTTCATGTTTATATGGTCAAAAAAGAGTTGAAAGTGGACCGCCTCTTAGTCCGTTTAACGAGTTAAAAGGGAAAACTTGGCAATCTTTTCGTCTTTTGTAAGTCGGAAAAGGGCTTAAAGAAGACTTGTAGAAAATATATACCAAGCATAGATTAATCATTAAACGTATCTGTTATCCCTATTTCTGCACAGAAAAAAACCACAGCATAAGATCCATTCGACAAAAAATGCACTATATATTTGAAAATAAGGTTAAAAAACCTTAAAACCATGGGAAAAACCCCAAAATATAACAAAAACCCCAAGCCCTATAATTAAAAAACCTAAAATTTTGGAAAAATCACTATAAAAAAGGGGCTCATGGTAATTCATTTTTACATTATCATTTTGATTTTTTACCTTTGGTAACTTTCGAGTGCAAACTTGTGTGATCGTGAGAGCTCGATTCTGGCACCAGTTATCAACCATCCCGTCCGAGACTCCTACCAAGTAAGTACACCATCCTCGACGCTGCATTTTCATTGTTTTATGGTCAATTTCATGTTCCATAGGTTGTTTTCAGTGGATTTTTTGTTTCAAATCCACTTCTCAATCATCGCGGAAATCCCTCACGGGTTAGCGATGACCAAGCATGCTAACCCACACCACTACCGGGGTCATCGCTAGAGATAGGTGTACTATCATGACGATCGAGGAGAAAATGAACTCTGGTTTTGAGCCGTCACAACTGTTTGAAAAACAGTCGCGACAGCACCGTAAAGTTTGAATTTTTAATAATTCGCATATTTTAGCCCATAAAAACGATTCTAATTACATTTTTTCTTCAATGCAGAGCAATAATTGCATTTGTTTGGCAAGAGAGAACCCATGATGACAATGACGAATAGGCATTTAATAGCCTTGGGTGTAGAATAGCCCTACGTGACTGTAGATTATTGAAATTTCTCCTTACACCACACCTTCGAGCACAGCCAGACTTGCTTGAGTTGTTGATCCGCTCCTAGAACCCGACAGAGGGCAAGTTCGTCATCTGTGGTCAGAACATTGAGTTTGACACGACGGACATATATTTCTTGACTGGTTTGTCTCGTCACGGTGAGAGACCAATCATGGAGGGTGTACGCGCTGTCGGCGAGACTCTTGATATGATGATAGTGCGGGTGTGCCCAGGGGCGCGCAAATCATCCACTAGTAGGAAACTGAAGATCTCAACAGTGGGGGATTTGACCCTTCGCTCAGTACTATTTATGGTTACGAGAGTAGTGGGCTCTCAAGCACAGCATGAGGCAACGAAGACCCATATGCAGTTGGCCCTTGACTGCCTCACTCCGACCATGTACAACTGGTCCGACGCAGTGTCCGTTAACATGAAGAGGCAACTTACTAAGTGCCGACGAGGGGAGACCAAATAGTTTGGATATGGATCCATTCTGATACCGCTCATGTTGGAGCGGGTGCCATCACTTCAGCTATGGGATATGGACCTGTATGTATTGGGATTGTGAGAGACTCGCATCACCCGATGGGCACATGTGATGCCACAAGGAGGTGTTGGTCGGCCAATATCATGGGGAGTATTGTTCGGGAGTGGCTGGACCATCAGAAGCTCAACATTGAGGATTGGCCATATGCAGACATAGATTTCCGAGGAGATCCTTACATGTTGCTCCCACCTGGCGAGCAGTGGGATGAGGGAGGTAAAACACTTGGTCAAACACCACACTATTTATGTGTTTTGTTTTTTATAATGTTTTTGGATTTTCACATGCATATGTCTTAATTGTTGTTTCTATGTTATTTGCAGACGTGGGACTGGAGAGACCCATGGGACTGGCTCTTGAGGCATGAAGGGAGGGCAACAGAGAGTTGGCTCTGGCTCGCCCGGGTGGTAATGCGAAGGAGGATATTGCCCAGAACCTCGAGGGCCTGATTGATGGGATCCCAAATTACCAAAAATCGAGGAGGTCCCGGTGGAGTATCAAAGACATACTGTTGGTGTGAAACCTAGGATACATAGGCTCTTGAGATGAGTAGTGTGGGTAGTGGTCTGCTATAAGGAGTAGAATCCACCACTGTAGACACATAGGCTTTACTTTCTGCTATTTTTGAGAGACATGTGTCTCAGATGTATTGTGAACACGGACTCTATTTTTGACATACACACTTATTTTTGAGCGCCTCGATGCGCCACATGATATTTATATATAGACATATCTATGGTTTATGATTTCTGTTTGTTATGTATAAGATCTTATCTATGATTTATGATGGTGCAAATGTCCACCAATATGTTATTTCAATATATCAGTTAATATTCATAACACTTGCATCGAAGACAAAGAACACAATAAACAAGAAATCATCTAACACACCAAATCATAAGAGGTACAACAACGCAAGGGTTCATTTTTATGCAAGCTTGAACCATGGAGAATTATGCTTGAATAAAATAAACATGCCCCCGACATATAATCTGATTGAGGTACATGCCCCTAGGCTTTATTTCATTCAAGAAGATGGATGTAAGAAAGCTTGAAAAGACGATATCCAAAAAGGCTCGAGAGGGAAAAATTGTTTCATTGGTTTAATGAGGTTGACACAACGGAATAACTATCTTCAAACAACTTGTTTCATAGTTTAACGAGGTTGAAACAAGATCAAACCATCCTCGAACACCTAGTTTCATTTTTTAAACGAGCTTGACACAAGATTAGGAACTATGCTCATCACTCCTTGTTTCATTTTTTAACGAGGTTGACACAGGAACAAACTATCCTCGTACTCCTGTTCATGGGCCATATGAGAACATGGCTCCCAAGAGGTATTCACGGGATGGAAGAAACATGCTCCGGGAGAAAAACATGTCATTAGACACCAATGACAGATCGGGTTCCAATGCCCCCAATACATGATGTACAAGACCATCTGCATGATCATCAACAGAGGCGAAGACAGAACAGGTAGCCACATGGTTGAATTGCAGCAGGGAAGGTACTACTTGTGAGCAAGGACCAATAGGGGATGACAGCTACACAGGAGACACCGAGGGACTGAAGAACAATAATTGATCTATGGTCACCATTCTTATGTCGTGTGGAAAACAAACCACGCCGAAAAGTGAAGAGACGAGGGCCCCCATGACATAAATATAGTCATGGCCAAGGAGAAGACTGAAATCTAAATCGCCTTGGACAACCATTACGTCTATATAGACGGTTTTACCTCCCAAAGTAACAAGAAACTTCAGGAGTATCTTCCCGAATGCTGTGTTCGGTGCATTACAGTTTGTAAGGCAACAGACACGGCTTCCTATGGATGTAGGATGATAACCTAGTGGGGTCTCCTGATATATACTCGATGGTACTGGGAGCACAAGTCCGTACTAGCAGCTATTGAGTCACAGAAGGAGGAATCACCCAACCTTAAGCGAAAGCAATAGTGACTAGGTTTAACGACGCCGGAGCACGTCTCTAGCCTAGACCTCTAAATAATGTGTGTTAAGTTCCAATGCATTGTTAATTTCATTCAGTTAATTTTAGAGTTTGATCTTGAATTAGGTTTCAATTCCCAGGCCCTACTATATGTCTATCAAAAGCCTTAGGATGCAACTAGAATGAGTAAAGCATCTTCCATTTAGATGAACATCTACTTACAGAAAGGTACAAAGTTCATTCTCAAACCAAGACAAGCAAATGCAAGCACTAAGAAACACAATGCATTAACACACCAATCCTAGAGTACATCGATACTACTAATGAGAGATTTTTTAAAATTCGCTTTCCAATTTCTCAAGCATGAAAATTTGAAATGCAAATGTACTTTCACTTTCGTATACTAAATGAATGCAATCTTTTGATTTTGATTGTTTTGAATTTAAAGTGACAAACAAGCAAGTGTGAACTAATCAATCCAAACAATTGTGATCTGCTTGGTAGTGAAGAAAATTGAATCAATATCAAAATTGGTTCAATAACCGACACTAAAAATCAATCAGTAAGAAACAAGCAACGAAAAATCCTCAAGCAAATCAATAAGATGGTTGCGGATGAACCTTGGATAGACAAGCAACCCAATCAAACGGTCCAAAAACATGAAAGAGTTAGGTAACATGGCTAAAAGGACAAGATTCACTCAATGAAACCAAAAAGACAGTACCTTAACCAAAAGCAACTAAAACAAGCTGACGGGAGAGAGGAAAACAGCAGGGGATAAACAAGACTGGTGAATTCAAGAGGTGAAGTTGAAAGAACAACTTACATAGGAATCGTTGTGGGTATAATAATCAACAACTAGTGACGATAAGCCAATAGTCACAGCAACAGAGTGACGTCATCACAGGAGTACACCTATCTTCCGCGACGTGTCGATTTCAAGAATTGTCGCGACTGTACAACACGATTTAGTGACGCACATGTTTACAAAATGAAGACAGGCGACATCGTTGAACTACCAAGATTTTTTCAGCGACGAGCTCGAAAACAAGGAAAAACAAGTGAAAACTCCCAAGCAAACACTAGGCTATTCTTCCAGACAATAAGGGGAATTCCCATATTGACCCGGGTAACCCAAAAAACTAATGGTTTAACCCCAAAATTCAAGTGACACTAAATCAAAACCAAACAAGAGAAAAAACATACAAAGGACTCCCCAGTGGAGTTGCCAAATTGTGAAGTAGGAAATTGTTCCCTCTACGGATAGAGGCAACCCCTCTAGCCCTAGAGTGGGTCGAGTCACAGCAAAGACAAAGAAACAATCGATTCCCTTAAATAGTCATCGTTGGAGGCCTACCTCAAACCGGTGGTTGATGAAGTTCCATTGCGCTGCTCCAACTTCCGTTTCTTTCTCCTCAATGAGAAATCAACCTCAAACACCACAAGAAAACAACAGACCACTTAACCGAGAATAACAATGATCTATTTACTTATAAAGTCAAGAAATCATAAGCTATCAAGTAAATTGTACACAAGATATAGGAAATCATCATTGATTGTATTAAAATGAATCAAGAGCAAAGCTTACAACCAAATCTTGACATCGCAAGCCTTCTCGGAGGTTCCAGCTAGTATGTTTCTTCAAGCATGCACTCTCAAGAATGGGTCTCCCAAATAAACAATATCTCTCTCTCACTCACAAGCTCTAATACAAGGTTAAGTGTTAAATTGGAAAGTAGGGCCAAACTTCATGTGGGTCATCTTATTCATGGCTAATAATATTTTTATTATATTCCTATCATCGAGAGGTGTAGGATTGATCTAAAGATCATCCGATTCCGATAAGTATTTATGGAGATATGAATTTATTTTGATTATGGAATTATTATCAAGCCGACCTACAACTCGTGTAGGCTCAGAAGCCCAACAGTCACCTCTATTCAAACATCAACTTTGTGTACAAATATAGGAGGAATTTTCCTCATTTTCACTCACTCATCCCATCACATCTCTCCCTCTCCTGCGCAAAAAATAGGGTCTTCTGTACTACGCAGAAAAGAGTCTCTCTCCACCACATGTTTGAAGTACGCTATTGAAACTGAAGCTGCAACTACAGATCCAAAGTTTGACCAGCGTGGACCATCAAACCTCCTCTTTTTAACTATGCTATAGGTTCATCTAAACCTCCTCAAAAGGCTGCAACTTTTGGTAGTGGAATCAAGTTGATCCGACGGTCGGTTCGTGAGATATTGACTGCCCTAGTTTGAAGGAAGCTGCTGAAACTGAAGCTGCAACTGCAGATCCAAAGTTTGACCAACATGGACCATAAAACATCCTCTTTTGAACTATGTTGTAGGTTCATCTAGACCTCCTCTTAAGGCTGCAACTTTTGGTGGTGGAATCAAGTCAATCCAACGGTCGGTTTGTGAGATATCGACTACCCTAGTTTGAAGGAAGCCACTGAAACTGAAGCTGCAACCGCAAATCCAAAGTTAGACCAGCGTGGACCATCAAACCTCCTCTTCTGAACTACATTGTAGGTTCATCTAAACCTCCACTGAAGGCTGCAACTTTTGGTGGTGGAATCAAGTCGATCCGACGGTCGGTTTGTGAGATATCGACTGCCCTAGTTTTGATGATGAAGTCGCTAACGCTGATGTTGTTGATCTAGGGTTTGCTACTGTTGATATAAATCAGATTTATTATACTATTTCTCTCAGATGAATTATTGAAGATAAAAGAATATTTTATCAAAGGGTTTCCCCACACATTGTGGGGTTTGTCCCTGGCTAGCGGCCACATCTTGTGTCTCTTGTCTTGGCTTGTTTTCTGTCGATCGTTTAATGTTCTATCTACACTTTACTTTATGTACATGTGATTGCTAATCTGTGGAATATAATAAGAAAAAGAAGTAAACTGTTATAAGCATAGAACATACCATAACTTAACATGGTATCAGATCTGAGGTGAAGACAAAGCCCGAGCAAGAGCAAGAGCAATCACCGAAGAGAAGATTGGCAAGGCTATCCTAAAAGAACTATGGGGTCCTCAAAAATTTTTCCTGCCAAAGACAACCTCTGTGAGAAAGCTGACTATCATGGATGGAAGATGTCTATCGATCTAACCCTAGAAGATCAAGGAATGTTGGACCATGTAAGAGGCAATATTGTTGAGCCTCCATCAAATGCATCCGTTGCTGCCTGGAACAAATGGAAAAAAGGAGAAGTCAAAACAAAGAAGATCATCCGGGACTCTATCAACAAGCACTTGGTGGCCTACATCTCTGAACTGGACACCTCCAAGGAAATCTACGATAGACTGGTGAGTATATTTAAAGTTAATGATGCAAATCAAGTTTTGTTTCTTAGAAATGAACTAGGGGAAATCAAGAAGGGTAAAGATGATAGTATGTAAGCATACTTCTTAAGAATCACCGAGATCAAGGACAATCTCCTATCTATTGGGGAGACTATTACTGAAAAAGAAATGGCACTCACGACTCTTAGAGGCTTACCATCCGAATGGTACGTGTTCAGGACTACTCTTCTGCACAATAATATAATTCCTGGTTTTGAGGAATTAATGGCTAGATGCATTCAAGAAGAAACAAGAGTAGAAGAGCAAGAAATGCCCATGCCTAAAGGTCCTCCTGCTACCATTTCTTCTCATGCTAAGAAAAGAAATAATTCCAGGACTAAATCAAAAGGAAAGGCTGGATCTAAGGGTGGAAGAAAAGGACGGTGTTACATCTGTGATAAAGCAAGTCATTATGCAAGGGAGTGCCCTGATAGAAAGGACTCACACTGAGACGATGATCAAAATCCCTCTGATGGCAATCAAAGGAATGACAAATTCAATAACAAAGGTAAGAGGAGAGCTAGGAATCAAGGAAGAGGACAACCATTCAAGAAGGCTAGAAATTCCAGGATGTATTAAATGCACCTGACCTCAAAAGGACACTGGTGTCCATCTCGGCAATGGAAGACAAAGGCTACAAGGTAACCTTCAGCGATGGCAAGGTACATATATGGAAAAATAATGTTAAAGATGCCTTTACTTTTGGCTTTCGTGTTGATTCATTATATCGGGTCGATGGAAGTCCGCTAGGTTTCATGTCTTATGACGCATCTCTTTAGTCTAAACTTTGGCATCGGAGGTTTTCCCCCCTTCATTATAAAGCTCTACTCAATGTAAGACAAATGGTGATAGGGATGCCCGAATTCCGAGTAGAGAAAGGAGGTGTATGTCCAGGATGTGCCAAAGGAAAGCTCAAAAGGGGACCATTCCCCTCAAGCCAAAGCAAGACCTCTGATATATTATAGTTGGTTCACTCATGCATATCTAAGGCTGGCATTGAGAGAGAGACTACTACACCATATACTCCTGAGCAGAATGGTGTGGCGGAAAGGAAGAACCGTAGATTGTGGAAGCTATCTCTATGGGTAGATGATGTAACAATGCCTAATGTGGAGGAACCCATGGAAAATATTTATCCACCTTAGCCTTCCTCTTCTAGGAAGAGGCCTTCATGGCTTAGGGGGATACTTGATGATGCTGAAGGACATGCTAGACCCTGAGGAACATTTCGTGAAAGTAAGAAACCTAACATGTATCAGGGATACCTGACCATCATGAGCACGATCATACAAAATGAGCCTTCATCATTCTCAGATGCCATCAAGCATCAAGTATGGAAGGATGCTATGACCAAAGAATATGAGCCTATTATGGAGAATGATGTTAGGGAAGTAGTTACCAGACCCCAGGACAAGACAATTGTTACTTCAAAATGGCTTTACAAGATAAAGCTGTGGCAGATGGAAGTACGGAGTAGTATAAGGCTCGTTTTGTTGCTTGTGGTTTCTCCCAAAAGGAAGGTATAAACTATGATGTGATATTTGCACCTGTTGCCATATATACGACCATCCACTTGATCATAACCCTTGTGGCTTCACAAGGATGGGACCTACATCAGATGGATGTCAAGACTGTATTCTTGCACGGTTTGATCAAAGAAGAGGTCTATGTGGAGCAACCCGAAGGATTTGAGATTTATGATTGAAAATATCATGTATGCAGGTTGAAGAAGGCTCTCTATGGGCTAAAGCAAGCACCCCGAGCATGGTATGAGAGGATCGATAGCTACTTGATGAAACTGGGATTCACTAGGAGTGAAGCCGATCCTAACCTTTACCTTAAGGTTGAAGATGACAAGCCTCTCATACTGTTGTCATATGTGTATGACCTCTTTCTAACAGGTGCATACCCTCTCATTCACAAATGTAAGAGGGAGTTGGCTTTTGAATTTGAAATAAAGAACCAAGGACTTGAAGTGTGGCAGAAGCCAAGGGAAATTTTCCTATCTCAAGGAAAATATGTGGTGAAGATTGTGAAAATATTTGGTATGATGGACTACAAGCCTCTGACTACCTCGAGAATCTTAACTTTCAAAAGTTATATGGTAGTGATGTCAGACCAGATTTGGGAAATGCCTCTGAGTTTCAAAAACTCATTCGCGTTGATGTTCTTGGTGAACCTACGTCCGAACATATGTTTTGCAATTAGCATTGTGAGCTCATATTTGGTTGAGCCTCACTAGATTGGTGCCAAGAATCTTCTGAGATGTCTTCAAGACACAATCTCTTATGGATTGAGATACAGTGTCGGAAATATGAAACTGCATGATTATTCGAATGTTGATTAGGCAAGTAGTGTGGAGGATCACTGGAGCACTTTTAGTGTTGTTTCTCTTTGGATTTTTCTTCGATATAATGCATAAGTGGGAAGCAAAAGTCAATTTCCATAAGCACCATGGAGACCACACACATATCTACGAGTATGATCTTGTATGAAGCTGCCTGGTTGGGGAAGCTCTTCAGTGAGTTGTTTGAACACATACCACTGTGATTCTCTATAACAACCAGAGGTGGGATTCGATTATTGCAGAATCTCGTATTTGTCAATTGCTCCAGCAGATAGACATCATCTGGGATATGGTAAGTCAATGAGCAAGGAGGCTCCATCGTATTAAGATGATGTACAGGTCGATACACCTTGTTAAAGCCCCGAGGAAAGATCTAATCTATGATTTTCCCAAACGACTTAGAGTCGTCAAGAAACCCTTGTATAAGGGACCTGCATGTGTGCATACATTGAGCTCTATGAACTCAGAGGGTTTTCCGTTCTTACTGGAGCAACATACGACTACAAGGTGACTCACCTTCCCTTGGTGGTGCACACTAGAACAAGATGATTCGCTCTCTTGTGGGACAAGATGATTCACTCTCTTGTGGAACAGGGTGATTCGCTCTCCTGTGTAGCAGGATGATTAGTTCTCTTGTGAGGCCTGGATTGATGTGTTATCCATGGTGATTGTAGCAAGATTGATGTGTTAACCTATGAGGCCTGGATTAATGTGTTCTCCATGGCGATTGTAGTAGGATTGATGTGTTATCCTGTGAGGCCTGGATTGATGTGTTCTCCATGGAAATTGTAGCAAGATTGATGTGTTCTCCTGCGAGGCCTGGATTGATGTGTTCTCCATGGCGATTGTAGCAGGGTTGATTTGTTCTCCTGTGAGGCCTGGATTGATGTGTTCTCCATGGCGATTGTAGAAGGATTGATGTGTTCTCCTGTGAGGCCTAGATTGATGTGTTCTCCATGGCAATTATAGCAAGATTGATGTGTTCTCCTGTGAGGATAGGATTGATTATTTCTCCTGATGAGGCATCCTACCCATGCAATCTGGAACTCATGGGAAGTGCCTCTCATCTGATCATTGAGTAGGGAAATGAAGTTAGGGACCATAGTTGTACTGATGGATGCATCGTTGTATCTACCATACTCCCTATGCTAGGATGACCTCCATTGATCTGGGATCAATGATACTGGTCTGGGACTAGTGGTAGGAGTGGTACATTCTATGACACTGACTTCGAGTCAGTTGAGACTGGTATGGGACCAGTGGTATGCACTCTAAGACTGGCTTTGAGTCAGTGGAGGATGTTACTGGTCTGGGACCAATGGTAGGAGTTGTACATACTATGGCACTAACTTTCGGTCGGTTGAGACTAGTCTAGGACCAGTGGTACATACTCTGAGGCTGAATTTAAGTCAGTATGATACATCCTCGATCATTTCTTCTTCTTCATAATTCAGACAAAAGCAGAGCAGAAAAAAACAAAAGCAGAGCAAAGCAAAACAAAGTAGAGCAGAGCAGTACATATCAATACAGGGCATAACAAGACAAAGCAGAACAGGAAAAATAGAGCAGAGGAGGTCAAGGGTTAGGTTGTACAGGGCAGTGCATTTGATGGATGAATAGTAGCGACCGACAGACGGATTGCAGATGAAGTTCTCCCTAGTTGAGAGGGAGTGTTAAAGTGGCAACTAGGGCCAAACTTCATGTGGGTCATCTTATTCGTGGCTAATAATATTTTTATTAGATTCCTCTCATTGAGAGGTGTAGGATTGATCTAAAGATCATCCGATTCCGATAAGTATTTATGGAGATATGAATTTAGTTTGATTATGGAATTATTATCAAGCCGACCTACAACTCATGTAGGCTCAGAAGCCCAATAGTCACATCTATTCAAACCTCAAAGTTATGTATAAATACAAGGGGACTTTTCCTCATTTTCACTCACTCATCTCATCACATCTCTCTCTCTCTCTCTTGCGCAAAAAAGAGGGTCTTCTCTATTGCACAGAAAAGGGTCTCTCTCTCACACATGTTTGAAGGAAGTTGTCGAAACTGAAGCTGCAATTGCAGATCCAAAGTTTGACCAGCATGGACCATCAAACCTCCTCTTCTAAATTGTGCTATAGGTTCATCTGAACCTTCTCTGAATGCTGCAACTTTTGATGGTGGAATCAAGTCAATCCGATGGTCGGTTTGTGAGATATCGACTGCCCTAGTTTGAAGGAAGCTGTTGAAACTTAAGCTGCAACTGCAGGTCCATAGTTTTACCAGCGTGGACCATCAAACCTCCTCTTCTGAACTGTGTTTTAGGTTCATTTGAACCTCCTCTGAAGGCTGCAACTTTTGGTGGTGGAATCAAGTCGATCCGACGGTCAATTTGCAAGATATCGACTACCCTAGTTTGAAGGAAGCTGCTAAAACTGAAGCTGCAACTGCAGATCCAAAGTTTGACCAGCATGGACCATCAAACCTCCTCTAAAGGCTGCAAATTTTTGTGGTGGAATCAAGTCGATCCGACGGTCGGTTCGTGATATATCGACTGCCCTAGTTTTGATGATGAAGTCGCTAATGTTGATGCTACTGATCTAGGGTTTGCTACTGTTGATATAAATCAGATTTATTGTACTATTTCTCTCTGTTGAATTATTGAAGATAAAAGAAGATTTGATCAAAGGATTTCCCCACACGTTGTGTGGTTTGTCCCTGGCTAGCCACCATGTCTTGTGTCTCTTGTCTTGGCTTTTTTTTTGTCGATCGTTTAATGTTCTATCTGCACTTTACTTTATGTACATGTGATTGCTAAACTGTGGAATATAATAAGAAAAAGAAGTAAACTATTATAAGCATAGAACATACCATAACTTAACATTAAGGCATTCCACAACCTCTTACCAAACTATTAGCAATCCCACACTTGGCACACTCACACCAAAGCTATCTACCAAACTCAAAAGAACTAGTAGCACTTCCCAACTAAAGAACTAGTAGATCATAGCAATAGTGAGTGATTTTATAGGAGAAGGAGTCTCCATGAAATGAGGGAGAGGGAACTTATCCTTAAGGGAGGTTGCACAAGAGGCAGAACCACCATCCTAGAGGTGGAAGGCGACCCAAACTAACCCAACAACCAACTCTAGAAACATCCAGAAAGCCAACTGTTTGAACAAATTCACCAATTCTAGATCGTCACAGGTCATGAACTAAGTCTCAGCAATGGCATCGCAAGGAGGCAATGCATTTAGACTAATCATCACAACAAATAGCTAGAGGACTCACGTTGGGCCCTGAAATTTGACCGTCATGGGAAATAGTTGTACACCTGCGATGGTGTCGCGATGAGACTGTCCATGACAAGGGATCGTCGCGTATATTAATGGCTTACTCGCGACGAGGTAGAAACTTAGGGAATAAGGGTCAAATTGTAGCATCAGAGAGCATTTTCTTAATCTTCTTACATGAGTGGGAAGATATGAACATGTTTATTTGATGTATGACACAACAGGGGGACTGAGATGAAGAAAGTGACAAATTGTTGTGTAACAAATTCAGTTAATAATGCAGGGTATTCCAAGGATACCTCATACATCCATTCCACCTCCACCTCCACTGTAGGTTTTAACCCCATACAGAAATTACCTACATACGAATTCTAAAACATGGAAAATAAACAATGCAAGAGAATAACACATAAAACACATATACACAGAGATTTTCCCCTGGATCCCAAAACTGGGACTACCAGCTTGATTTTTCATTATTTTCCTTTCAATGTTACAATACATATTTATACATGCTTAAGCATCCAATACCATTGACTAAAAACCATCACATCCAAAACCATGTGCTAAAAATCATGCACAAAACCATAGGTGGGTCTGCCCAACCTAATATAAGGTCCAAAAACAAAATTTTCAGGGGTGCTACCCTGAACCCCATAGAGCGGGGTTACTTGCACCCCTTAAACCCCCCGTGACTTCCCCCGCTACACAACGAAGGGGGGGCTCTGCCAAGCTTCTAACCCCCCCATTAACTACGTGGGCTAGTCGTGGAAAGAATATAACACAACCCAACATTCTCCCACTTGTTGTTTTCTTTCCACAGGGGGCCACGAGAGAGCTTAGTCATTTATCCAGCCCTGCAACGCCCATTGTTTCTCTACACCAAGAGAACTTCTCAGAGCTCATAGATTTTTTCAATGCATCTGCAGTATTCTTCAAAGTGTCCACCTTTACTAGTAACACCTTTTTGTCTTCTATCATATCCCTCACAAAGTGATACTGAACATCAATGTGCTTTGTCTTTGAATGATATGCAGGGTTCTTTGCCAAGAAAATTTCACTTTGACTGTCACAGTCTATCCTTATAGCTCCCTATACTAACCCCATACTTGAACACAATCTCTTCAACCAAACTGCTTCCTTGCTTGCATGAGTGGTTGCCATGTGTTTTGCCTCTGTAGTTGATAGTGACACTACAGATTGTTTCTTACTCATCCAACTGACTGCACCTCCAAATAGGTTAAACACATACCCACTTGTTAAACACATACCCACTTGTAGATCTCCTCTGATCCAGATATCCAGCCCATTCTACATCAACAAAGCCACAAATATCCAACACTCTATCCAATCCTAGTCTTCCTTGGTAGCACAAACCATAATCACTAGTGCCACACAAATACCTGAAAACCTGCTTCACTGTTGTCCAGTGCTCCTTCCCTGGTTTTGACATAACCTGCTCAATACTCCCACTGCATGTGCAATGTTTGGTCTAGTAAATACCATCGCATACATAGGTTATGGACTACACTTGCATATGGAACATGAGACATCTCCTCTTCCTCTTCTTTTGTCTTGGGACACTGTTCAACAGATAACTTTTCACCTACAGGAATAGGAACCTTCATAGGTTTACTATCCTCCATATTAAACCTCGGCAATATTGTCTTGACATACTTCCTCTGGTTTAACCAGAGCTTCCTCTTTGTCTGATCTCTTTTAATTTCCATGCCCAAAATATATTTTGTAGCATCAAGATCTTTCATGTCGAATTTGGAGGACAAATGGGTCTTCAAATCCTGGATAATTTCTTTTTCATTTCCAACTAGCAACATATCATCCACATACAAGATCAGATAAATAACATGGTCACCAATTAATTTAAAATACACATAGTGATCTCTGATTTGCTTCTGGTGAAGCCAAGTCCCCGTATAAATGTATCAAATTTCTGATACCACATCCTTGGTGACTGTTTTAACCCATACAGAGACTTCTTTAACTTGCATACTAGTTCTTTCTTACCCTTCACCGCATAGCCTTCAGGTTGCTTCATGTAGATTTCCTCTTCCAAATCCCCGTGAAGAAATGTTGTCTTCACATCCATCTATTCTACCTCAAAATCAAAAGCAGCAGCAAGAGATAAAGTAATCTAATAGAAGTTACCTTGGCAACAGGAGAAAAAATATCACCAAAATCAATTCCTGGCACCTGGGAATAACCTTTTGCTACCAACTGAGCTTTGTATTTCTCCACCTTTCCTTCTGAATTTGTCTTCTTCTTGAACACCAATTTGTTGCCAATAGGTTTCCTTCCAGCCGGCAACTCCACCAGATCCCAAGCCTCATTTCTATGCAAAGATGCCATTACATCAACCATGGCCTCTTTCCAAAGTTTTACATCCTCTAAATCTACTGCTTCCTTCATAGTTCTGGGAAAATCATCAGTAATAGATAAATAAAAATTTGAACAAAAAGTAGATGGACTATACCTTTTTGGTTGCATTCTTTCTCAAACTGATCTTCTCACACGCGAATTTTGTGGCTCTTCATCTTCTGATTCCTCCTATGTTCTAGAGTCTGATTCTTCCTCCTTTAGCTCAAACTCTATCTTCTCAGGTTCCTCTAGTTGGACTTCATGTTTAATAACATCTTTCACCTCTCTAAACACAACATCTCGATTGTACACAACCTTCCTTGTTACTGGGTTCCAAAGCTTATAACCCTTTAAACCATCCTTATACCCATTAAAGATGCACTTTTCATATTTATTATCCAACTTTGTTCGTTTCTCCTTTGGAACATGTACATATGCATCACATCCAAATATTCTCAGATGTGAAAGAGAGGGTTTCTTACCAGTCCATACCTCTTGTGGAATCTTATCCTCCAATGCTGATGAAGGTGATCTATTGACTAGGTAACATGTTGTCTCCACCGCCTATGCCCAAAATTCCTGTCCTAACCCGACACCACTGAGCATGCTTCTTGCCCTTTCCATCAAAGTCTTGTTCATTCTTTCTGCAACTCCATTTTGCTGAGGTGTATATGGAGTAGTCTTCTATCGTGCTATACCACACTTCTTACTAAATTTTTCAAATTCCTTACTGCAAAACTCTCCACCATTATTTGTCCTGTGCACCTTTATCTTCTTCTCTGTTGGTTTTCCACCAAAGCCTTAAATTCTTTAAACTTGTCAAAGACTTCAGATTTCTTCTTAAGGAAATCTATCCATGTATTCCTTGAGAAGTCATCTATAAATTATACATAGTACATAGACTTACACAGTGATGTAACTTTCACAGGTCCAAACATACATAGTACACAAACTTACACAGTGATGTAACTTTCACAGGTCCAAACACATCACTATGCACAAGCTCTAATATATGTTTCGCCCTCTTACCACCAGAGGGGAAACTCACCCGATTCTGCTTCCCATATACACAATTTTCACATAAATCAAAATACCGAGAGCTATTACTCATACCTTCTATCATACCTTTACCATGAAGTATTCGAAGGCCCTTCTCTCCAATATTTCCAAGCCTGTGATGCCACAGCATGGTCTTCTCTCCAGAGACCACTAGATTTTCTGCTCCACTTTCAAGAACCACAAAACTATTGCACCCATCAACAACAGTGCAACCTTGTAGCTTGTACAGAGTTCCAATCCTAACTCCTCGCATAAAAACTAGTGCTCCCCGAACCATCTTGCATGTATCCTTCTCGAACATTATTTTTACACCCACATCACCGAGCTTGCTTACAGAAATCAGATTTTTGGCCAATGCAAGAATATGTAGAACACCCAGAAGTGTTCTAACCCTCCCACCTTGCAACTTAAACTCCACTTTTCCGTGACCAATGATTCTAGCCTTCCTATCATCCCCTAAGAACCACTCTCTATGGGGAATGAAGTGAAAGGATGCACTTGAGTCAATTAGCCATGCCTAGTGATCTACATGTGTACTTGAAGAAGCCAAGTACACATCCCCACCTTCATCTGAGGTGGTTTTCACCTTTGCAGAAGGAGCATCATAAGATCCCTTTCCTTTGTCAGGAGCTTTAGATTTACATTCCCTTTTGTAGTGCCCTTCCTTTCTGCATTTCCTGCACACCACCTTTACAGGTTTTCCTGGAGATTTAGATCTCCCTTTAGATTTATATCTCCACTTGATGACCTATTTTTGTTTCTGTTCTGGGACCGTCCTCATATAGACAAGGCATCACCATTCTAGCTCTCCATATTTTTCCATCTCATCTCCTCCATCAACAAGGATGAGACTATTTCATCAAACTGCAAGGCAGTTGCATTGCTACCTATTATAATAACCAGACTATCCCATCTGGTAGAGAACACAACAAACTAATGCACTTATCTTCATCTGAAATTTTGATATCCACAGACGATAACTAACTTATCACAGTATTAAATGCATTCAAATGCTCTGTAATCGAGTATCCATCTTTCATCCTCAGGTTATACAGCTTTTTCCGTAGGAATATTTTATTCACCAAAGACTTAGATTGGTACAAAGTCCCTAACTTGTCCCACAAAGCCTTTGTCGTATCTTCCCCTGATACATTCAACAATAATAAATCTGAGACACACAATTGTATTGTGCTCTTTGCCTTCTGATCCAACTTCTTCCATGCTTCATTAGACACTCTCATTGGTTTAGTTCCTAGATCTACCGCGATCCACTGATCTTTATCCATCAACAGATCCTCCATCTGGAGTTTCCACAACTCAAAACTCTAACCATTAAATATCTCGATCTAAGTCTTTCCATTGCTCGCCATCTTCTTTCACTACCAGAATCGATCCCACAAATCTCCCACTAAATAGGGTCTACCACAGGCCCGAGCGAAACCCCTCAGCAACAAAGGCGTCCCCTTGAAGCCAAAACAACTCTGATACAAAATGTAGGTTTTAACCCCATACAGAAATTACCTGCATACGAATTCTAAAACACAAAAAATAAACAATGCGAGAGCATAATACATAAAACACATATACACATAAATTTTCCCCTGGATCCCAAATCGGATTACAGTTGATTTTCATTATTTCTTTCAATGTTACAATACATATATACATATGAAGCATCCAATAACCATGGACGAACCCATCTCGTCCAAAACCATGTGCAAAAAATCATGCACAAAACCGTAGGTAGGTCCGCCCAACCTAATATAGGGTCCAAAAACAAAATTTTCCGGGGCGCTACCCCGAACCCCATAGAGTGGGGTTACCTGCACCCTTCAAACCCCCTGTGACTCCCCCCGCTACGCAATCGGCACAACAAAGGGGGGGGCTCTACCCCCTTTCTAACCCCTCAGTTAACTATGTGGGCTAGTCATGGAAAGAATATAACACAACCCAACATCCACCTCCACCTCCACCCCCACCATTCAACATGGCAAATGCAATGAAGATGCTGAATTTTAAAGGAACAAGGACCGAATATCCATAATGCTTTTGGTTTGTCGAAAAGACTGTTTGGACAGCACAAAAGATTGCGAATGATAATATTAAGAAAGCGCAATTGTTTATTGCCTTACAGGACCACGCATTAACATGGTATATCAAGTATTACGTTGATAACCCCAACACATCATTGGTGGATACCCATCTATCTTTGAACAAGGAGTTCAATAAGCCTAAGTCAAAGGCATAATCAGTAATTGAATTTAAGGAAATCCAACAGAAGGTCGATGAGACACCTTAGGACAATATGGGGACAATAGGGGCACAACAATAATAAGGGATACAATGACAATAGTAATGGGGGAATCACTAGTATTATAGGGACCTAACATGCCCCTCTCCTTCAAAAAAGTGTTGTCCTCAATGCTTGAGTAGTTCTGGATGCTTCTGTATAAAATTCTCATCCTCCATTGTGGAATCTTCAATGGGTAAGTTCTTCCACTTGATGAGATACTCTGAAATTAATCGATTTCGTAGTTGTCGAGTTCTTGTTTCTTTGACTGCTTCAAGTTCCAATATGATTTTTCCTTCCTTATCAAGTTCTGGAAATATTGTTTGAACTGGAAGCTTGTCACCTATAACCTTCTTTAAG
>APFE031164470.1:122508-144981 GCA_000404065.3 Pinus taeda
TGCAATTATGCCTCATTGTTCTTTCTTTAGAAGCTTTGTCATTCCGTTAGAGCTGATTATCTTTCCCGGTTTCCCTGCGATACCCCTTAATTCAACTTCCTTTCCTTCTAAAGAGAATTTCATGAAACATTCTTGAAAATTAAAAACTATTGTACCCAAGGATTGTAGCCATTGGACTCCTAGTACAACATCAGCACCACCCATTGGAATGGAAAGCATTGGGCTACTCAATACATATTCTCCCATGGATAGCTTGATACTATGGCACTTTCCTAAGCAATTTATGGTTACTTCACTTGCAACCATCACTTGATACTCTAGTGTTGGATATAGGAAGAAATTCAATTCCTTTAGCTTCTGAAAATTTGTAGCGAAAGAGTTATAGCGAAAATTCCACGATGACCTGTTTTAGATGAAATTTTGGAGCTTCCAAAAACCCTAACTTCCTCAAATCATATCTCTGAAAATATAGTGAGACAAAATCTAAAATTTGGACCCGAGGTTCAATGAGATTTAGTCTCAAATGGGTTTTTTTTAAGCTTCTGAAACGTCGCAGAAAAAAGTTATAGTGAAAATTCCACGATGACCTATTTGGATCAACGAAACCCTAGAATCCAAAGCTCTGATACCAAATGTTATGAAACCAACTCACAAAAAGGTAGAAAAGATATATCAACGCCTTAGAATTCATCCTCTTCGAGGGGGCAACCTCCTTTACATTACAAAAATGAACAATTCTTGGATGATTCAAATGACAAAACCTCCTTCCTATATATAGGAGTCTAAGGGGTCACAATATAACCAAGCCGACCTAACAATAATAATAAAAAGGCACAAAAATAACAATAGAGGGATTCTATGGGGCATAATAATAACAATATGGGGACAATAGGGGCACAACAATAACAATAATGGATACAACGACAATAGTAATGGGGGAATCACTAGTATTATAGGGACCTAACAATCTAGAAACAGAGCTTCTCCATGGAACTGTTGAATGGGACATTTTAAGGGAGATTTTTCTATTAACCTTTAGCTTTGAAAATTGTTTTGAGAACATTGATGAGGCATTACAAGAAATTAAAGAAACTATATTCAGAACGTTGAAGGAACCGATAGAATAGACTCAACCCGATTGGAGTACACAGTTGTGTCATGCACTAGAATGTTATAATATGATTGTTGAAGAAGAGGACACTCCGCTGAATATTACCATTCCAAAAACTAAAGGACAGCACGAGGTCGAAGGACCGAAGGTGGCGAACCTAGATATATCAGTGATCCAAAATGGATCGAAAACACCCTCTAAGTCTTCAATCATTCAAAACTATCACCTAAGAAGAACTTTTTAAAAAGGAGGATTACACTATCGGGAGGCAAAAACATGAAGAAAATAGTGAAATAAGCCCTATCAAAGGTCAAAGGAATGATGCACAGGAGCCGTCGGATCTGGCCAATCAACGGTCCAAATCCAATTGGCATATTGCAATTGGAGGTGGCAGGCGAAGGATATCGAAGCCTATCATATGACAATTGCGATTGTGGTCAGCGCAGGTCAACAAGGACCATCGATCAAGTGCACAGATCGACGACCCAGGTTAACTCGTGATATCACAATTGGTGATTACAGAGGAGGGCTTGTAAACGGCCCAGGGGTCTATGCGATTGCGATCAATCGCATTGCAATATTGCATCGGAGCTACACAAAAGAGCGAGGCCGATACAAATATGGCTTGCAACAGTTGGACCCGAGAGGGTTATAGGCGATATTTTATATATTTTTTGAAATCCAGAAAATGGCATTTTCCTTCGTATTTCGCATTTCCGCCAAATAATTGAATTGCAAAGGAAATGTGCCCGTGCTATGAAACTGGACCTGAAAGGGTTTATGAATGCACATGTATAACATTTCAAGTCCGCCATAAAGCCATTTTGTGAGATTTTCAATGTTTTAATGTATTTTTTAAATACAAAGGGAAACCACGAAAGCGAGATTTTGGGCGGGCCATAGGCAGTAAGTGGTTTTGGCCGGGCTCCGCCTGAGCCCGTACACTGGTTGCCACGTGGCTAGGCGTCGAAGAGAGAAAACCACCCTTTTCGGGTGTTTAACCCCCATACGCATGAGCTGCCCAAAATAGATCTCAACCGTTGGATCAAGATCACTCATATCAACAGTGGAGATGTGATAGCGATTACAAGGGGACCCGATAGGAGTATAGAGCGGATTTAAGGATATTTGAAGTGCGATAAATGACAATTTGGAGAATTTTCTTGTGTTTTTAGTGTATTTTTCTGTGTAAATAGAGAACACTATTTTTGGGGATTTCAAAGGCCCGATGGTCCCTTCTATTGCAAAACAGGTGGCCACCTTCCCTCAAGACGTTATGCCATGATTGCTAACGCTCAAAAGGGGATTCGAGCAGACAGAGGCTAGGAGCCAGAGAGCCCGAGAAGGGGAAACAAATAGATAGCATTGATTGGCTTTAAAGCCACAAACTGACAGAAGACAGAGATAAGCAATGCTGAGACAAAGAGAAAATAGAGACAGAGAGCGAATCTATGTACTCAAAGAGACTTGAGGGATTCAAGTAAACTCCTACTGTTTTGTATCTGTGTGTTGAGACTCAAATTGAGCTCACTTTTGTAAAACTCTTCTCTTGAAGACATAATAGAGAGATCACCACTGAAGGCTGGACCAGGAGACGTAGCCCAGGAGTTTTGGGTGAACTCCATATTAAACTTTCTATATTTATGTGTTTTGTCTATTATGTTTCTTTAAATGATTCCTTATCTATGTTATTTGCAATCTTATCGATCCATTACACTAAGTAATATAGGAAAATCCATGCACATGAGTCTGTAATACCGTAAAATTAATCTAAGATCTTCATTTTCATATCAAGTGGTATCAGAGCTCTAGGTTTGCTAAGGTTAGACAAGCTTGTGCTGGATTGTTGAATGCTAGCTAGGTCAAAGCTCAAATTAGGAGAAGGAGAACTGGTTGAGGCTAACCCGGAAATTGGAAGAGTCTATCCTAGGAGGAAAATGGCAAAACAAGTCCCATTGGAATCATAATCTCAGTTCATGGACAGTTTCATGACCATGAGAGCCATGGTAAAAGAGATGTAACGAGAATTTAAGAAGGGTCGAGGTGAAAGAACTTCAACACCTAAACAAGGCAAAGGAGTAGAGGAACCTCTTCTATTTGCCCATTCAGAAGGCAAAGGGAAAGGGGAAGAGCCTCCTCCATCAACACCTCCTTCTAGCCCTGAAAATAAAAAGAAGAAAACATCTTTGATTAAATGAGATGTAAAGTTTGATTTGCCAATATATAATGGAGAATTAAATGCAAAAAATCTAGATAATTGGATTAGACAGATTGATGTGTATTGTAGGGTGCAGAACATCGATTCAGAAAGGAGAAAAATTCAGCTGGCTAGCCTTCGCCTTGGAGGAACTGCCCTAGTGTGGTGGGAAGGCAGGACATAAGCTGATTTGAAGAAGCATGGTAAAATTCTTTCTACCTGGAGTGAATTTGTTTCTACCATTAAAAAGCAATTCTATCCACTAGCTTATATGCAACAAGCAATGATGAGTTGGCAAACTCTTCGCCAATTAAAAGGGAAAAGTGTACAAAGCTATAACCAGGAATTTAGAAAAAGATCTTTAATTCTAGGCATTTCTCTAGACTCACCTGAAACTTTGTTGAAGTATATAGGTGGTCTGCATAGCTATTTGAGGCACACCATTCTCATGTTTAACCCTACTAGCATAGATGAGGTATCAGTTCAGGCTTCACATCTAGAGGCTAGAGGTAAGAATGTGAACCTAGAGATTGGAGGATTATCAAAACCCACTGCAAGCAAGAACAAGGAAAAGAAGAAGCAGAAATGGAAAGAGGGGAAGGAAAACGTTGTACAGAAAGACAAACCTTCATGCACTCACTACAAGAAGGATGGACATGATGATGAACACTGCTGGTCTTTGCATCTGGAGCTGAAACCCAGAAATTTCGGTGGTAAGAAGAAGAAGATTGCTGCTGCTATTCAAAAGGACTTGGGGTCAAACTCATGTGATGAAACAACAGTCACAACCACAGGTATAAAAGGTAAAAATTCTGAAGCATCTACTAGTAATTCTGCACAATCTATTGATAATGAAGAAAATGAGAGGAAAACACTGAGCTTTTTCATATTAGAGTTATTTCCAAGCATCAAAGATTGATACTTTATTCGATAGTGCATCACAAGTAAACTTGATTTCTGAAGCAATTGTAAAGAAGTTGGGACTACTAACCACACCTCACAAGAAGCCATATCCATTAGGTTGGGTATGTGAGAAAGAAAAGCTACAAGTGACTAGACAATGTAAACTTAGGTTTGCTTTTGGGTCAACATTTATAGATGAGGTTGAGTTAGATATAGTTCCCTTGGATATATGTGGTATTTTTTTAGAAAGTCCTTACTTGTATGATAGAAAAACCATTTTCTATAGAGTTGAAAATAAGTATCAACTCACAAAATATGGAATAGAATACATTGTAAGAGCTCATCAGCTCAAAAATAACTACACTCTCATAAACTCAGGGCAGATGAAAAGAATTGTAAATTCATGCAAGCATTTTTTACCAATGGTTGTAAAGGAAAAGAACCCTGATAAAACCAATGTATTTGAAGGTTGTGATGATAAACAAAAAGCTGATTTAGAAGAAGTTGATTCAGAATATGATATCCTATTTCAAGAACCTAAAGGTTTTCCACCTAAAACGGATATAATACATGATATTCATTTGCAGCAAGATGCTCCATTTCCTAACATCGGAATGTACAGGTTATATGCTTTAGAGAAAGCAGAGATCAAGAAGCAGGTACAAGAGCTGCTCGATAAAGGGTTTATAAGACCAAGCACATCACCATGCGGATCTCCAATCGTGTTGGTGAGAAAGAAAGATGGTCCATGGAGGATGTGCATTGATTATAGAGCACTTAATAAAATAACGATCAAGAAGCGTTATCCTCTTCCTCACATTGATGATCTATTAGATCAGCTGAAAGAATTTGTTTACTTTTCCAAGTTGGACTTACGTAGTGGTTATCATCAGGTTAGAGTAGCAAAACAAGATGCATGGAAGACTACTTTCAAAACAAAGCAAGGGCTGTATGAATGGTTGGTTATGCCTTTTGGCTTAACCAATGCTCCTGCCACTTTCATGAGAGTTATGAATGATGTACTCAGACCTTCTATTGATGATTTTGTAATTGTATATTTAGATGGAATTCTTGTTTTCATTAAAACATGGGAAGAACATTTGAAGCATGTAAAGCGGACTCTAGATGTTTTGAAAAAAAGAAAATCTCTATGTTAAGTTATCAAAATGTGAATTTGGCAAAACATATTTAAATTATTTGGGTCATATTGTAGGGGGTGGTGAATTGAAGATAGATCCCTCTAAGGTTGAAGTCATTGTGAACTGGCCTAAACCCAAATCGACTACAGAAGTTAGGAGTTTCCTAGGAGCAGCACAATATTGGAGAAAGTTTATTGCTAACTTTTCCTTGATTGCAGCTTCCTTACATGCTTTAACAGGATTGAATAAGGTATTTCAATGGGGAGGAAAACAACAGAAATCCTTCGACACCTTGAAAGAAAAAATTAGTACAACACCAGTACTAGCATTGCAAGATCTTCAAAGACCATTTGAGATTGAAACAGATGCCAGTGACCATGCCATGAGAGTAGTTTTGATGCAACATAGTAAACCCATATGTTATCATTCTGATACATTTACTTCTGCAGTAGTTAATTATCCCACATATGATAAAGAATTGTATGCATTAGTGCAGAGTGTGAAAAACTGGAAACACTACCTATTGGGCAAAGAAACAATTATACATACAGATCATCAACTACTTCAATATTTGCACTCACAAACTAAATTGCAGCAATCAAGACACTAGAGGTGGATGGGTTTTCTACAACGATTTCATCTTGTCATCAGATATAAGAAGGGCATACACAATAAGGTTGCAGATATGTTATCAAGACCAATCATAACTGCATCTACTATACTTAAGCATAACCCAGTATTGCATGAAAGCTACATTGAACAATATGCTCAAGATGTAGATTTTAAATATTTATATGCAACTTTAAGTCAGGGAAAACAAGTAGAAGAATTGGATTATCATGTTAAGGACCAACTCTTATATCATTTGGGAAAGTTATGCATTCCTTAAACTGAAAGAGTTCACATAATTCGAGAAGCACACTCTTCTCTAATATCGGGTCATTTTGGTGTAAGTAAAACAGTTGCACAGTTGCAAAGGTTATGTTATTGGCCAAGAATGAATGAAACAGTTTCTAGATATATTAAAGGGTGTACCATGTGTGCTACAAGCAAACCCAGTAATAGAAAATTAGTCTTGTACACTCCACTTCTAGTTCCTTCTCGTCCTTGGGAAAGTGTTTCCATGGACTTTGTTGAGGGATTGCCAAAATCTAGAAAAGGTCATGATTATTTATATGTTATTGTGGACAGGTTCAGCAAAATGTGTATTTTAATACCTTGTAACAAGCAAATTATAGCTGAACAAATAACAAATTTGTTCTTTCAGTAGGTACGGGTTCATTCTGGGTTACCCACTTCTATTGTATCTGATCAAGATTCCCAATTTGTTGGGAAGTTTTGGTCAATTCTATGGGAGTTAATGGACACCAGACTGAAGAAGAGCACAACCTTTCATCAACAAACAAATGGCCAAACAAAGGTGGTAAATAGAATAGTAATCTAATTGCTTAGAGGCTATCGCAGCAAGCATCCCAAGCTTTAAGATGAACTTTTATATTATCTGCAACATGCTTACAACTGTGCTAAACACTCTTCTACACAGAGATCTCCTTTTGAGACTTGTTTTGGTTTTACACCAAGGTCTCCCTTGGATTTTGTCTTTAATAAAGACATAGCATTTGATGGACACAGTGATGTGGACAAAGCAACCAAGTTCATTGAACAGATCCAAGAAATTCACTAGGCAGTGCAGGAACATCTGGAAAGAAGCCAGGCCAAGTTCAAGGCAAGGCATGATAAGCATCGAATTGAGCATAGCTTCCAAGTTGGTGATCAAGTCTGGCTGTACATCAGCAAAGACAAAATGCAAGGTGAAGGTAAGAAGTTGAAGCCAATAAGGTATGGGCCTTTCAAGATACTTGAGAAAATTGGTGAAAACGTTTTTCGCCTTGATTTTCCAACTTATATGCACATCTATTCAGTCATTAATGCAAAGAACTTGAGACTATATGAACCTTCATTGATTGAAGATCCCAAAGAGCAAAGTCAGTTGCCTTCTATTGATGATCTATTGCCTGAATATCTCAATGAGTTGTAGGAAGACATAGTTCTGGATAGGAAGGTGAGAACTACGCGCAGAGGGGATGTTGAGTACCTCAGAATTGGACTCAAAGGTTCAAAACCAAGTAGTGCAAGATGGATATAGATTGGACAAGTGAGGAAGTTGTATCCTCACTTGATTGATGCTTAAAAAAACCAACTTTTGCTGGTTCAAAAGCTTTTTAAGTGGGAAGGCGTGATCCAAAATGGATCCAAAACACCCTCTAAGTCTTCAAATATTCAAAACTATTGCCTCAGAAGAAACTTTTAAAAAGGTGGATTACACTATCGAGAGGAAAAAACATGAAGAAAATAGTGAAATAAGGCCTATCAAAGGTCAAAGGAATGACGCACAAGAGCCATCGGATCTGGCCAATCAACAGTCCAGATCTGATCGGCATATCGCAATCGGCGATGGCAAGCAGAGGATATCGGAGCCTATCATATGAAAATTGTGATCACAATCAGCCCGGGTCAACGAGGATCGTCGATCAAGTGCATAGATCGACGGCCAGGTTAACTCGCGATATCACATTCGGTGATTACAGAAGAGCGCTTGCAAACTGCCCAGGGGTCTATGCGATATGCAATTGTGATCAATCGCATCGCAATATCGCATCGGAGCTACAGAAAGGAGTGGAGCCGATACAAATATGGCTTGCGACAGCCAAACCCGATAGGGTTATAGGCAATATTTTATATATTTTGAAATCCGGAAAATGGCATTTTCCTTTGTATTTTTCATTTCCGCCAAATAAATGATTTGCAAAGGAAATATGCTCGATGTGATGAAACTAGACCCGAAAGGGTTTATGAATGCACATGTATAACATTTCAAGTTCGCCATAAAGCCATTTTGCGAGATTTTCTGTTATATACCTAGGGGGGATAATATGGGGTACCTCCCTTGGTACCCCATATGGGGTACCAAGGGAGGTACCCAAGGTAATAATGTAATAATGGGATGGGCCATAGTAATAAATAAGGTGGTTAACCCATATTATATAAGGGACCACAAGTAGTTAGTAATAATGTAATGGGCCCATGGTATTAGTGGATGGTATGAGGGAACCATGGTAATGATCCATGGTATTGCATGTATGACATCAGACATCTCTTATGCAGATCTTGGTCCTGGCAACAAAACCATTTGTTGGCTTGTTGGGGCCTGACCCAGGTTTAGAGGTGATTTAGCCAAACAAATCCCGGTACTACTAGCCCTTTCAGCGATAGTCCGCGGAGTGCAAACTGAGGTCTCACCCGAAGTAGTATGGGAGGGTGCTAGAACCAAGTTTCCGCACCCTGGAGATGTCTAATGAGTTCAATTGGTTTGCGATTCGACCCTACATGCAAATCGCTTCGTGCACTTTCCCATACCTCGCAGCCTGAGATGTTGCCTTCGTGCAACCCTACTCAGGGGCTGAACGCTGCGCTTCTGCGTTATTACCCAAGACTTTACTGATATTTCAATGTTAGTTGATTATCTTAGCCTACTTGCATGCTTTAAGTTATACTTAACAATATAAACCATTCATACAGATGCGTGCAGTAAATAAACAATATATTCACAAATTATATCAAACATGCATTAACCCAAGAACAAATACATAGAATTATGATAAAACTTCTCTTTATTAGTTCCTTCCTCGGTTACAGACTCAACTCTACCCTGCGCACTCAGCTGTAGGGGGGCTTGCACTCAACTGCGGACTACTAGGCCTTTACGCACTTCGCTACAAAGCCTTCTCCTATTGTACGACCCATAGACACACTTTACACTTATGACTTAATCATGTAGACTTGTTATTCTTCTCTACCATTCCTTCCTTCTCTTTTACACTTAGAGGCTCACTCTATTTATACAATCTCTTGGTCTGCGAACCATGGATAGGTTGACATTACATTACAAAACTAGGGTAGAAAACCCTGTGACTTTATTATACTTTTGCGCCCCGCACCCGCAATTCGTGGAGATTTACAACAAAATTCGGTCAAATCTTGGGCTTTGAGCCCCAAAACATGCCTTGGGGGGATTCCATGCCTAACAAGAAGAAAGCAGCTACACAGAGTACTGCTGAGGTAGCAGTTGTGCAATTGGAGGTGGGGGATCTTCGCAGTAAGATCATTGCACCAACCGAGTGACTCAAGGGCTAGTCACAACTTTTGTTTTGGGGGCTTGTTGGGATGGGGTCCCTTGGGTCAGTTTTTGGGTAAAAACCCAAGTTTTGATGTAAAAAGATGTAAAGTCTCCACGAATTATGGACGTAGAGCGCGTAGTTAGTTAAAAGTCAAAAAGTGTTTTTACCCTCGGTTATGTAAACTTGATTCAGTTTTTAAGATCCACCCATGGTCCACAAACCATGGGATTGTATAAATAAGTGTGTCTTAGAGAGTCTAAGGCAGATCTATGTCTTTGTCTATGGGTACGATGGAAGGATTCTAGAGAGTTAGTGCATAAAAGTAAGCCTTAGAGGGGGAAAAGGCTCTACAGATGAGTACGCAAAGGCCTAGAGTAGTGTCCACAGTTGAGTGCACAAATCCCTGTAGCTGAGTGTGCAGGGAAGTTTTGAGTTTGTAAACTTATACTGAAGATCAATAAAGAAGATTGTTGTAGAAATTCCTATGCTTTATCTCCTTACTTATGTTATTTATGATTGCGATATATGTTGTGATGAATGGTGTGTTTATGAAATAATGATGTATTGATGCGTGAATTTACTGGATCCGTCTTATTAACTGGACGCAATTAATGTTAAGTAACTACACAAAGGTCATAATACATTTTATTATGTTTATCAAACACTTAGGTAAATCTGAATAGATTCTTATCTAAGGATCATTTATGATGCACGTAGGTAGATAAGTCACCTGTTCAGGGTCTGCAAAAGTCGTTCGTAGACCTTCGCAAAGTTTTAGAGGCCGTTTGAAGGGAATTGTAGTACCAAGCCCTAAGGGCTTATAGATCTGCGCAGAGGCAGATCTAGGGCTTAGAAGGACATCACACTGATCTCTGGATGCAGAAACTTGGTTCCAAAAACCCCCCATACTGCTTCGGGTGAGACTTCATCCTGCGCTACGTGGGTTGATGCTGAAAGGGCCAGTAGTGTAGGGTTTTGTTTAGCGCAACTAACTCTGAACTTGGGTCAGGACTCACTAAGCCAACAATACTTGGATTGATTCAACCCAAACCAATGTGTCAGATACCCGTCCACTCTTGAATGTACTCCAAAACACCCAAAACCAAACATTTCAATAACACCATTCTAGCATTTAAATATATTTTAAAAAAAGAAAGTCAAAATATCTGTAAAACCCTGCTTTTGTATAGGATTAAAACCTTAGAATTCAAACATAGAACCCATCAACAAATTAAATTTATAACAAGCTCAAACGTCGATCCATAATAGAAAAAAAACAATTTTAAGTACATAAAACAATTGTCATGCTGGATTTTAGCAACGACATTCAAAATTGAGCCCAAATCATAGCCAACCAATGTCTTCGGTTGGCTAGTCAGAATAGGAAAGGCTTGGGCTTCCAAGTCCACAACATTCTTGGGCTTAGGACTAGAAGTTTTGCTAATCTCTCAGTCCATATCCCAAAACGACGATATTTCGAGTTCAAGACTGAAAATCCCGGCAAGAGAAATGTTTTTATGGAGAAACCATCAAGAAACAGTTAAGCCATCAAGAAACTGTTCAACAAGAAACAACTTTAATTATTAGTTTTCTCTTAACTATACACTATTAATCTGATAGCTTAAAAATCTTCATTCGTCTAACATTCCATCCAATGGTGCAGAATAGAACAGAGTAGCAACTAGGGGAGTTGTTTTCAAAGAAAAACACTTTGCGACGTAATAAATGCTTAAAAATATAAAAACACGTCTTTTCATTCATAGTTCGCATGCATTCATATAACTATAAAAACCTGATTATTTATGGTTGAAAATGCAAAATCGTATGCATTAATAAAACCATACTTATATTATTTCTATGAATGCAAAATTAGATACATTAACCATCACAAGTCATGACTATTTTAATATCACAAATGCATTGGAAATACATTGCAAGAGGTCAACGATTATCAAATTACTGTTGCATTAACTTATTGCAAATGTATTCGGTGTAGTGAAACCACACTTTTTATATATATAAAAGCTACCCTCTTGGTGACCATTTCTTGTGTGGAATTTTGTAAGGAATTCTATATTTTGTCTTACTTAATCTAATTGCATGTATAATTTAATATTAGGAAAGTAATTTTTGTTAGCTCCTACTTGTCTTCTTTTAATTAACTTCAACTCCATATAAAACACCACCCAATTTGCATAGTTCCTTACTCATTGAAAAGGAACAAACTTAATCTATTTACTCGATTTCCATGCATTTTGTATATAGATCACATATAATAGATTGGCCATATAGAATAACATAGGTGCCAAGAACCAAGCACAGTTTGCAAAAAGGAAAAGTATGATTCAGAGGGATTTGCCCTTGATAATGGTAGAATTGGAACCAGTGGCATCGATCTTCCTCCGATAAATCTGCTAACATAAAATCCATGATAGAGTGAGCCGCTAATGGAATGTAATCTCTGCTCGGGTCTAGAGGTGCTTGCTTTCATGATAATGGTGAGAAAATTATTGTTATGGGTTGGAACTGCAATGATGGCATTTTGGACCATTTTAGACCATTTTGAAATCATTCAGACTTTTCTTCTTATATACAGAGGAAAGTTGAAGATGGGTTATACTTTTGGGCCAAATGTGGCGATGAAATTTCAAGTTTTTCCTCTTTTATCAAATTCCAATTCTCAAAATTCATATAAGCATTGTGAATTTTGGTTCAGAGGAAAAAGACAATATGTGGGGAATTATGTTGTTGTCCTAATGATATTTTTTGCAAAAAAGAATTAGTGTTGTATAATCTCTCAACTTTCCATTAAATGCAATATATGTCCTTGCAAATTTTCACAAAATTTAAGAGGTATGTGTGACTTCATGTAGCATAACTTTGTCTAAAATGTGTAATTAAAAATAATATATATATATATTATATAATATATATATATATATGTGGCATAATCTACACAGAGACGACAAGTTTTTTGTATTAATTTTTTTAATGCAAAATTATATTTTTAATTTTTTTTTGAGGTTGATGAAGTAATATCTTAATTACATTTTGGAGACAAGTGTTCACATAAGATTTTTTTCAACTCTTTAAATAAATTGAAAAACCAATAGTACTATTTTGAAGAGGACTCGTAAATGAAAATAGTGGTATTTTTTGAAATTTTTTTGTTTTGTATATTTTATGTTATTGATTTTTTATTCAGCGTTAAACTGTCTAAAAACAAATTCAAGTGTTATGTTTAAAAGAAATTAGATGCAAAATATCGTATGAATTAGAAAGTGTCAAATTCATATGACATTAAATAAGAGATTCTTTCACGAATCCAATATGATCAACACCTCCACTTAAGGACAAATTCGACCCTAAATCCAATAGAATATAAAATGATGTTGCGAAAACATCTAGATAAAAAAAATTAAAACTGTAATTTTTAAGACTCCCAGAGCTCGACCAAGTGTTTTAAATGCTTGACCATTCAAAATTCAAATGGCTCGATCGAATGTTAAAATAACCCTCGATTGAGCAACATAATCGATTAACCAGCGGCGGCCCCCTCAACAACGCGGCCCGACACATCATAACACTGTTCAACGCGCAAATTACGGACTTGTGGTTTCCAGGTCACGGTGTACAGACAGGATCCAAAGCCACACCTACCCCTTGCTTTTGTTTTCTACCATCTCAAAGACTTTGGTGCTTCAAACTTCCCATCGTCTCCCTGCCTGCGCATCATCTGCTTATTGTTACTATTCCTTCTGCTTCAAACTTCCTATCTGCCTGCCCACGCATCACCTGGTTGCTTATTATCATTACTTACCTCTATTCTTCTTCTTCTTCCAATGGCACACAACACAACAGCCTCTACTTCTGCATCTAATTCATCCGCGCCCAACTACTTCCATATATTTATAAATCACCGCGGCTGCGATGTCAAGAAAACCTTCGCCGCACATCTCTACCGGCGCCTTACTTCCCATGGATTGCGAGTGTTTCTTGACCGGCCCGAGTTAAAGACTGGAAAACGAATCCTTTCTCAAATCAAACAGGCTATAAAAGTGGCCTCTGTCCAGATTGCCATTTTCTCAGAAAACTATGCAAATTCGAAATGGT
Organism: Pinus taeda; assembly: GCA_000404065.3. Taxonomy (NCBI): domain Eukaryota; kingdom Viridiplantae; phylum Streptophyta; class Pinopsida; order Pinales; family Pinaceae; genus Pinus; species Pinus taeda. Next base: position 136,150 of record APFE031164470.1, read on the forward strand.
GTCTGGATGAGCTTCGGCTGATGCTAGAGTCAGAGAAGCGCGGGGCTACCATTCTACCTGTATTTTACAATATTAAACCTTCCGATGTACGGTGGGTGGACGCAGATCAAGATGGACCTTACGCTCAAGCCCTCAAACATAAAGAAAAGAGGCATAAAGAAGAGAGGCGATACGACCCCCCAAGATTTCAAGGTTGGAGAGAGGCTCTTTCTCAGGTTTCATATATCAGCGGCTTTGAGTTGGAGGCCTGTAATGGGTGAGTATCTTTGACACTGTTACAATTCCTGTCTTCGTTTTTCTTTCATGGACTGATAGCCACATGACAAATTAGGCAGGTTACTGTTTGTAATTTTACCCTTTGAATATGCCATATTCAGGGACGAGGCTGATCTCTTAGAGAAGGTAGTCGAAAGGGTATTGACAAAGGTTGCAGAACCAGAGTCGCATGTGGCCAAATATGCAACTGGTTTGGAAGAAAAAATTGAAGATTTTGAAAAGACCGTCTTATCACAGTTGGAGGAGCAGCCGGTGGAGGCCATGGTTGTGGGGATCGCAGGTGTAGGTGGAATTGGCAAAACGACGCTTGCCAACAAATTCCTCAACTTGAAGAGATCACATTACGATGGCTCGTCCTTTCTACCTGATATCAGAGAAAAGGCGTCGTTTTTACCTTCTCTGCAGAGTAAGCTTATTAAAGACTTGAAAGGTATAGATAAGGAAATTGATAGATGTGAACAAGGTATAGGAGTGCTTAAACAGTATCTCAAGTCTTATCGTGCTCTCATAATTATAGACGATGTAGACGATATCGATCAATTGGATGCATTCTTGCCAATTAAGGGTGTTCTTCATCCCAGGAGCTTGATTTTGGTTACGTCTCGTAACAAACATGTCCTTGGAAGTGCAGGAATAGCAAAGCGATTAATTTATCACCTGGAGGGCCTCAAGAAACCCTATTCCGAAGAGCTTTTCTGTTCTTATGCCTTCTTTCAGCCACATCCACCACCAGGGTTTGAAAACCTTGTCCAAAGGTTTGTAAAACGCTGCGACGGTTTACCTTTATCGCTAACAGTTTTTGGTTCTCTTTTATGTGGGAAAGATCAGCCTTATTGGGAAGAAATATTTCAGGAACTTCATGAATTGCCTGATAAAATCCGGGCAAGGCTTAAAATTAGTTATAATTCATTGAATCAAAAGGAAAAGCAAATATTTTTAGATATTGCTTGTTTTGCTATAGGAGAAGACAGGGATAAGTGGGTAAGAATCTGGGGAGGATTCACAGGGCTTCAAACTCTAGAAGACAGATGCCTTGTAGAGGTAAAAGTGAAGAGGATGAGAATGCATGAGCACCTGCGGGACATGGGAAGAGATATTGCTAAGGAAGAAATCTCAATGCCCCGTCGTCTTTGGCGTTCGGTTGAGGAGGTCGATGATCTGTTCGAGGAGCAGTCATTATTCTCTGTAAGTGATTTAATCGTTTAAGACTTCATACCCATGTCCGCAATTTTCAAGTTCTCTTTATGCAAATAAATAAATAATAATTATGCCAGGTACTATGTCTTAATACTGTCTTTTAACGAACGAACAGGTAATACCAGATGTACGCGGAATTAGGATGCCTACCCAGTGGAACTATCGAACGATAACAGAAGAGGAGGCATTATTACGCACAAACTCAGAAATTCCATTGAACAAAATTTCAAGTGAGCCGGCGATCAAAATGAGAACATTGCAACTTCTTGAAAGTGAAGGGGAATTTGTGGAAGGCATAATAAGAAGGGTGCGGTCACCAAATCTAGTATGGCTCCGCTGGACAAACTGTCCCTACTCTTCGCTGCCTACCTGGATTCCAATGGACCACTTAAAAGTTTTAGAAGTGAGTGGGCCGAAACTGAAAAAATTATGGCTTCATGATTCTCAGGTGAGTAAATGTAGATGAACATACAGCAATAGTAGATGAGAGTAATTGTGTATTTTCTGTTTTCTCATGTTATTATTAAAACGTCCAACATTGCAGGCACCTCTACAGTTGCGCCAGTTGTATATTGATGCTCCACTTTTAGAGTTTCCAAAATCAATAGGGAAGCTGACACAGCTAGAAAAGATTGTCCACAAGGATTCTAATTTGTCAATTCGTCTTGAGCGGGCAGATCTATCAACGTTACCAAAAGAATTCTATGATCTCCGCTCCTTGAAATATCTAGAGCTAGCAGGGAGCTTCAGGAATCTTCCGAAGGAATTTGGGAATTTAACAAATCTCGAAACAGTACGTCTGTCCTGTTGCGAAATTTTGGAAAAGCTTCCACATTCCTTGGGAAATTTGACAAAACTCCGATCCATTACTTTGAATAAGGGCACAAGTTTGCAGAAGCTTCCGAAATCGTTGGGGAAGTTGCCGAATCTCCGAGACATTGATCTGTCTGGATGCAAAAGTTTGAAGAAGCTTCCGAATTCGATGGGCAATCTATCGCAGCTGAGATGTCTGGATTTGAGTCATTGTAGCACGTGTTCGCTTGCACTACCTGGAAACATCAGCACACTTGAATTGTTAGACTTATCAGGATGTGTCCAAATGGCAGCATTGCCAGCCCAAGTGGAACATCAGAAGTCCTTGGTATGGTTGAATCTGGTGGGTACAAACTTAAAAGAGTTGACCATTAATGCGCAGACAGCATGCCTAAGCAATTTGAAATATCTGTTCTTAGGAAGTCCTTTGTTGAAGGAGCTGCCACCTTCGTTCGGATGCCTATTGAGTTTGAGGGAACTGCTGCTCCATGGATGCCAGGAATTGAAACGCCTGCCCGATTCATTTGCACGGTTGTCTCAGTTGAATAAGCTGGAGATATCAAAATGTGGAATACAAGAGTTACCAGATCTCATGGAGATGAACAATCTGGAAATTTTAAGAGTACGCGATTGTCCGCTGCGTGAACTGCCATTTAAGGAGGAGTCTGCCCCGAGGAGAAAGAGAAAGCGAAGAGCAACGGAGAAAGGCCTGATTCGGCTCACGTGCTTAGAGTTGTACTGCACAGAGGTAAGAGAGGTATCCTTACCTGAAGGTGTGTGCATCAACCTTCATAGCCTCCGCATCATCTGTTGTAATCATTTGGTGAAGGTCGGTTCATTGCCAGCAACAGTACAGTATCTGACTTTGAGGGGTTGCGGTGTGTTGGGAAAAGTAGAAGGGCTTAGTAGGTTGGCAAAACCTAGGGAGGTAGACCTGCGAGGGTGTTGTAATATAGAAATGGGGGAGGTGCCACATTTCGGGAATACCACGCGTTTATTCATCCCAACTGACACTTACAACCCCCAGGAGGAGGTCGAGGTGGAGAATGAGATGGCAGCTTTGCAGGAGGGTGTCCTGCCGGGTCGTTTTAGCTTTGGCACTTGACCACATGAAGTGATGGGCACTAGACTCTGAGCTGTAACGCTTTAGTTGTTTGCGGTGGAGTGTAAATATGAAATGTATCTTAGTTATGAAATTTAAATAAAAATAAATAAATGAGAAGCAATTACATTGAAATACTGACAGACAGCGGTGGTCTTCTAATTAAAATATCGACGATAAAGAAGGTATATTCGAAGCTCACCAATTAAACGCGGTCTCCTTTAAATGAGACGCGAAAGGATTGTTTCCACTACACCATGAAAATATAAAATTATATTTTCTAGTTTATAGTGCTTAAAAAAAACTAGGATTGTTTCCACTACACTATGAAAAGATAAAATTCTCCCCACTACACTACGAAAGTATAAAATTATATTTTCTAGTTTATAATGCTTAAAAAAATTTAGGTATGAATAATATTGTTGGATTTTCAAGTTTATAGCGTTTAAAGGTGTATTTTACAATATGAATAATATGTAAAAAAAAATTTGTTGACGAATAATTTTTCTTGATCCATTATCCAGTTTTTGTGTTGGGCTATTACGTTTTCTGAATTTATTTTATGTATGTTTTGTTAGTGGTTAATTTAGTGTTAGTTAATTTACGGTTTTGGGGTAACTGTTATTTTTGGATATTGATTTTTGGTTGACAAAGTTAACAATAAACAATATACTAGCAATTGTCCCAAAAGGTACAAAGAGAGGCCGATATGATTATTAAATTGGAATTGTTGAATTTTTCTAGAAGAGTTAATTGGTTTGGGGAAAACCTTGTTTTCTTGGACTGGATCATTGTGCAATTACTTTCCTTTAGATATTTTGTTTATATCTATATTACAAGGAACACATTGAATGTCTTATTTCATTTATGCTATCCTTATATCCTTTCCGTGCTTTTTCTTGATCAATTTGATGAAATATTCCATTATGCTTTGATCAAAGTCCTCACCTCCATATTAGTGTATATCCTGGTAAGTTGAAAGCTTGAAAGCCAACCAAAAAGGTCAATGATAACCACTGTGCACGTATTCAAATTCGTAATGTAAAACTGCCAGACAGAGTTCAGACAGATAACCTCCAAGATGGGTATCATTGTTTGTAGCCAAAACCTCAAAAACTCTGTTGTCAATAGTCAGAACGCTGACATCAAACATGCCACCGCCAAGATCAAAAACAACAATATTTTTCTCTGCACCCTTCTTGTCCAAGCCATAAGCTATTGCTGCAACTGTGGGTTTGTTGATAATAGGAGCTACATTCAAGCGAGCAATAACACCAACATACTTCGTTGCTTGGCGCTGTGCATCAGTAAAATAAGTTGCGCAAGCCCACAAGTTAACAATCACAATGCAATCAACAATTGGTTACCCACAAATTTGACTTGGTATGTCTGGGTGAGTCAACTTGGCAGACCCAGCTAGGTCTGACTGGGACAAGCCATGCCCTCAGACCCAACAGTTACAAAATCATTGGAAAAACAAGCACAAATTTGACTCACTGAGTCTGAACAAGTCGACTTGGCAAACCCAGCACCTCAGACCCAACCAGGTCTAGTAACAGATTTGCTTTTCTCCAGTGTTTTAACAAACTCAATACAATGCATTTTCAATAAGATAACTACAGAGACTCCATTAATGCTATTGCCTACACATTGAAACCTGATTTTACAAAAAGTGAAATAATTATAGAATGACTAAAAACATGCCTACACATTGAAACCTGATTTTACAAAAAGTGAAATAATTATAGAATGACTAAAAACATCGTGCACAAATCTAGCAGACTTGCTGAGATCTAAGAAAAGGAATGTACCTCGAAGAACATTATAATTACAGATGACTGATAGTAGCAGATCCTTGTGTGTTCCGTAACTCATTGTTTAATTTATGACTAAAGAAATAACATGGAAACAAAATATACAAACTTATCATATCAAACATCTTAAAATGAAAAAGGGTACATAGGGAATTGAATTGTGAGAATCCATCGATTTGTCTCTTAAAATATGTGCCACAGCTGGATATCGAATCCTCAAAATCAATGCCCATGAGAAGAACCTGAAAGGCAAAGTTCATGATGTAGTGCCCAGCGAGACAAAAGGTACCTTAATACAATAATACATTACCTTGCAGCATCAATGGAGCTATGCTAAACCTCTAAATAGCCTACCACAAGGAAGGTACATATACTTGCTCCTTTAGATTCCTTGTTGCGCTTTCAGCTGGGAATCCCAGACAGCACCAATTGTCCATTGTGCGATAATCCCACCACAAATAGCAAAGCTTAATTGCTTCTCCAATAGCACTTGATCATCATATAGCTCCGGTTGTGAAGTCAACTTTCTGATAATGCCTGCAAGACATACACAGTTACTAACAATGTTGAACTCTGCATTGACATATCATCCTTCTATTAGAAGTATAAGAACTCTTCAGATAGATCCTTGAGCAACGTAACTGCATTCAATGGCTACCTGCTATAATAGCATCACCCGAACCAGTCCTATCACACGTGAATGGCGTGGCCAAAACATTTTCTGTTCCTATCACTGCACATACAATATCAACTTATTAGCTTCAACTTTACCAATTCACATTAATATATTTTAACTACACTGTAATTTTCAACCTTGAGCTTCTTGTAAAGACGTAAGGAGGTTAAATATTTCATCAAAATCCTTAATTTTTCTAGTTTTATTGAGAGAGAGACAAAAATGCATTATCAACTTATTGGCTTGTACTTTTGACATGTTTTTTTAACTGAAGAACACTAACAATATAATTTTATTAACTTGGGCCTTCTTGTGAAGATGCAAGGAGGTTAAATATTTCATCAAGTAATCCTTAATTTTTCTAGTTTTAATAATATCTACTGATGAGGGGGAGGCAACAGCGGGAAGGGGTTTTATTTAGCCCTGACGGAAAAATTGTATCGCAATATGCATGGGACTTGGTCTAGCGACCAACAATCAAGTTGAATATCTCCCTTTATGGAAAGGTTTGGAAATAGCTAATGCAAAGAAAATTACCAGCTTATTAGGCTAGTCATTCGACAAATGACTAAGACTAAGAAGGCAATATGCTGAGATTCTTCTTCCTTTTATTTTTTGGATCCTCATCTCCGCCTCACACTTTGAGCAATTGGATCTCTTTCACATGTGCAGGAATTCTTAGCCTTGGTCGAATGCCACTTGTAAATCACATTAAGACACCAGGAAAGAGGTTAAATATCTTTCATGCTCACAGTTTCTTCAACAAGTTGTGATTGAATTTTCAGTACTATGCCAAATGCATTGAACGAGTATATTCTCAACATACAATTCTTATCAAACCAGCAAAAAAGGACAAATTATGCAAATGACAAATAATCCATAGAAACCCATTTCCCAAGACCAGAACTCACAGAAATAAGAAAAGTTAAAACAACATGCAGAAACTTAGCAAAGCTTGTAACCTTGTATTTTACAACTTCAGCGCAGGTATACTGGGTCACAACTTACAAAATAGAATATTTGCCTAAATTAAAAAGTAACAAATTAGAACAAAAGCAATGTTACCAGACTTGATTCGGGAAATACTTGGCAAGGCATAAGACCTGAGAGATTGACTCAGCTCAGGAAAAATTCAGAAAATACTCAACAAGTGCAAAAATATTAAAAAGGTACCAATTTTTTTATGAAAACAACAAATTTTCATTTATATCAGATTGTTCTATGGCTGTCCAATCCAGAATATAAATAAATGTCCAAAATAGTTGCCTAATGCAAACTGCCTCTGTTATGATGCCCTAGTTGAGTTTGTAGATGCCCTGGCTGCTTCGATGTGTTGTCCTCTCAATCACCCATGATAGCATTCATTGAAGGAAAAAGCAGAGCATCAAAAAAGATATGAAAAAGTGCTAGTTTCGCAAGGTTTCTGGGATTTTATAGGTCAACCCAACTATGACTCATCTGAGAGTCGAAATTGTTTGTTTGAAGACCAAGCAGAGTCAAACTCAGGGATTCAAAGGTATGATCTGCAAACCTGGTAACAATGCACTAAATGCTATAATTTTATCAACTTGGACTTCTTGTTAAAATGTAAAGAGCAATGTTGCAAATATCATTTCAGGAATATATTGTTCAGGGTCGGAAAATCTGAAACTGAAAGCGAAAATTGAGAGAATTGAAAATCTGAGAAAATGAAATTGTAAACTGAAAAGTCCTGCTCTTTTAATATTCACTGCTGCTATTTTAATATTCACTGTTGGCCACCACGACCAAAACTCTGCAAAACATCAAACTCCTAGAATAACTTTCCACGCAGGTTTATATGACAGGGCATGGAAAATAGAAATCAGACCTTGAATAAAATCACTGTACATGAAGAACACCGAGCAAACATTATGAATGAAAAATACCAGGCATCAGAATAGAACATATAAATCACAATTCTAGATTGTTTCAAAGGGAGGTAAGTCGAATTTAGTCAGGGAACCCTCCCACAACATCTCCTATGATGTGGAGACATGTTTCCAAGGAGTGGGTCATGTCCCCTGCAATAGGGAAAGGGAGAAGCGACTCGTCAAGGAGATGCAGTGTCAAGTTTATTAGGGTCGGGGGTACATCCCCTGGCAAGTTAGACTGAATAAAAAAGAAACAAGGTGATACTTACAGGATCATAGCCTTTCTGAAGAACAAGATCCAGAGCGTCATCTGTAACCCCTAAAGAAACGCCTCTCTCTGCAAGACGAATTGCTACATCTTTCATCTGTAGTCTAGCAACTTTCTTGAGCTCATCATGAGAAAGAGGATCAAATACAACTATCTCATCAAGTCTATTCAATAACCCTGGCCTGAAATGTCTTCTAACCTACAACAATGTTCAAAGGCATGTCAAAGCACCGAGCCAACTTCGTGATAAAATTATATGAAAAAGATGCATACACAGATTCCAGGAATGCGTGTGCATACTTCTTGCATGACATTCTCTCTTGGGTTTTTACTGTTGTGTGGCCAGACAATGCAGCAAGCAAGCAAGTGCTTTGCTACTCTGTTTGAGAAACTAACAGTGCGACCTTGTCCATCAGCTAACCAGAGTAGGGTAAAGTGCCCAGCAGCTAATCCACTGTCAGATCGCAGCAGAGGCTTCTTACCATCGATTTGGGTGGGTGAACGAAGGGGAAAAACTGTGAGCGGACGTCCTGCGAGGAAGAGAATTAATGACAGAACCCGCGTGGTGTGCCATGCGATGGCGCTAAGCGCGAAACCAGCGGGCATGCATCCCGTAAACTCGCGCCATTGTGCCATAAACTCGGCGGACAGATATCCCAGTATTGTGCCATAAATTCGGCGGACAGATGTCAGAGGATTGTAGACCGGTTGAACGTGACGCCAGGTGTCAACGTTAGGAACAAAAGGACGACGAAAGCTTGTTTCAAAGGAAGGCCTATCGGCCTAATTAATTA
>APFE031164471.1:0-40657 GCA_000404065.3 Pinus taeda
AAGTGTGCAATTCCATAAGAATCTTTTGTTTGAGTTGGGAATTCTTACATAGGTATAAGAAATTTGTGTACCATAACAAATCATTTTTCAAGCTAAATCTATCAGATGTACTAGGATCTTTTTGTAACTTTCAAATGAGTGCCCACACTTCTTCGTCATTCTTCCATTCCTCCCTTGCTTCGTTTATTCAATCTAGTTGGATAACAGAAATGGCGCACAACAACGCTTTCACATCCTCATCCTTTCTTGAGAGAGCATCTACCACAAGATTTTGCTTCCCTTTTGTAGATAATTTCAAATTCATAACCCAACATCTTTGTGACCCATTTTTGTTGCTCTTCAGAGGATAATCTTTATTCTAAAAAGTATTTAAGACTATCATGATCCGTTTTTACCTTGAAGTGTCTTAACATTAGGTAGGGTTGCCATTTTTTACGTTCCTGTATTATTGCCAACATTTCCTTCTCATAAATAGATTTGTATAAATGCTTTCCCCTGATTGGATGAATTTCAAAAGAAATGGGTCTTTCATCTTGCATTGAAACAACACCAATTCCATTTCCTGAAGCATCACATTCCACAATAAAGGCTTTTGCGAAGTCGGCGTAGCTAAGGCTCGTGCTTGGCACATTTCCTCTTTAAGATGTTCAAAGGCCTTTGTTGATTTTGGAGTCCATGTAAATGCATCTTTCTTCAACAATGTTGTTAGAGGTGCTGCTATTGTCCCATCATTCTTTAAAAGCTTGCGATAATACCCTGTCAACCCGAGAAATCCTCGTAGATACTTTATGGATGTGGGGATTTTCCATTCCTTAATGGCTTTAATTTTGTTAGGGTCTAGCTTAACACCTTCATTAGATACAATATGACCCAAATATTCCACCTCTTGTACTCCAAAGAAATATTTGGAGCTTTTTGCATATAATATTTTCTCCTTCAATAGTTTGAGCATATTGTCAACATGTTCAACATGATCCTTCCAAGATTAGGTGTAGATTAGTATATCATCAAAAAATACTAACACAAATTTTCTAAGGAAGGGTTTGAAAATGGAATTCATATAACCTTCAAATGTAGAAGGTGCATTGGTAAGGCCAAAAGGCATGACCAAAAATTCATAATGACCCTCATGAGTTATAAATGCTGTTTTTGGAATGTCTTCAGTATTCATTCTAATTTGATGATATCCTAAATGAAGATCCAACTTGGTGAAGTAAATTGATCCATGCAATTGATCCAATAATTCATCAATGATAGGAATGGGAATTAATCTTTAATAGTGAGCTTGTTGAGCTCCCTATAATCTGGACACATGTGCCATGATCCATCCTTCTCATGCACCAATACTACTGGAGCAGAGAAACAACTTTGACTAGGTTGAATTGTACCAGCCTCTAGCATTTCTGCAACCATACATTCAATTTCACTTTTTTGGGCATAGGATATCTCTACGGCATAATGTTTGGAGGACCACTTCCTGGAGTCAAATGAATAGCATGATCATGATCATGAATAGGTGGGATACCTTTGGGTGTCTCAAATACCTTGGAATGATTGTCCAAGACTTTTGGGAACCTCTAGTGAACATAATTGTGCAATTACACCTCGTTTTTCCTTCTTTAGAAGCTTTGTTAGACCGTTAGAGATGACTATCTTTCCAGGTTTCCCTCCAATACCCTTTAATTCAACTTCCTTTCCTTCACCACAAAATTTCATGAAAAGTCCTTCAAAATTAAAAGCTATTGTACCGAAGGATTGTAGCCATTGGCCTCCTAGTACAACATCATTTCCACCCATTGGAATGGAAAGCGTTGGGCTGTTCAATACATATTCTCCCATGGATAGCTTGATATTATGGCACTTTCCATAGCAATTTATGGTTCCTCCACTTGCAACCATCACTTGACACTCTTGTGATGGATATAGGAAGCAATTCAATTCCTTTGCTATTTTACAATGAATAAAATTATGGGTACTTCCTAAATCAATCAACACTCTTACCTTTTTCTTCTTGATATGTCCTTCTATCTTGATAGTTTGAGGAGTGGTAATTCCAGCCAATGCATTACAATATATGGTCGGATTCATTTCTTCTTTATCTAGGATTTGTTCCCGGAGTATATCCTCTTTTTTTGACATTTCCTATTCCTTTTCTTCCTCCTCCTCACAATCTATGTAGAATAATTTCTATGACCTTTAGTGTATTTGCTATCGCAACTGTAAGAAAGCCCTTTTGCTCTTTTTTCTTCCAATTGTTGTGGTTTCAACCTTGTAGGTTGTGGAAGGATAGGGGAAACAACACTTCCATCTTTATAGTTGTGAGTAGTAGGCTTCCTCATTGCCATAATTTTGCTTTCCATTTTTCTTGCTAAGCTGAATGCCTTCTCCAATGAATTAGGTTCCCAAAGGCGAACCTCATGTTGGATATTTTCCTTTAAAGTCCCGATGAACACATCAATCCTATGCTCCTCTGGAATATCTTTTACCCTTATGTTCAATCTTTGGAATTCCTCAATGTTGCTTTTTGTATCCTCATAATGTGCTATCATTTCTTCCGTAAAAATTGCCCAAGTGTCAATTTGTTTACGAGAGCAAAGCCATCGATACCATACAAAGTGATTTGGTTCCAAATATAATGTTGCAATACATACCTTTTGTTTATTTTGCACATTATGGAGATCGAAAAATTGTCCCATCTGTAGTATCCATGTTCTAGGACCCTTGCCATCAAACTTCCTCATATTGATTTTTGGAACATGGTGGGTCTTCAATCCAACATTAGAGTTTATGAAAACATGATTAACATTTCGTTTGTTTTCATCATTAGTTTCCTTTACTACCCTTTCGCCATTAGTGATCATTTCTTGTAGCAACTTATTCAAATTTATCTTCAATTCTTCCATCTTTTCATCCATGCCATTCATCTTAGCTTATACACCTTTATTTAAACCATCCGTCTTATCTTGCATGCCATTCATATTAGCTTCCACGCCATTCATCTTGGCTTCACTTACCTTTAGTGAGAGTGAAATTTGTTGTACTTGGCCTTGTAATTTTGATATATCATGTTGCATTTCTTCCTTTTCTTTATGAGTCATGCTAGAGCTTTCAAGTTTCTTACTAGGTGTTTCCATTTTCTTTCTTTGAGGCATTAATTAATGCTAATAGTTCTTCACTATTCCCTTTGAATTCCTTGAAACTAATTTTTCAAACCAATCTTATGCAAAACTAAAAAAAAAATACACACCTTTTTTTCACTTTGTAAAAGCTCAATATTGAATCTACTGTATCTCTGTAACTACGGATCTTGAATATCTGAAATATTATCCTGCACTAGCACTTTGAGTCCTCGTTCTAACCTTGCAAGTTTGATGAATATTGGATTCTCCAAGGAATAGTTATGCCAAATATCCCATGATGACCTCATTATAAAATAGTTCAGTAGGGTGAACTTGTATGATGTGCCACCTGTCACTCTTTCAACCTTAGTACCTAAAATTGATACATAGAAAACTATAGGCCATTCTCTTTCTGAAACTTGTTACAAAATTGCAATCTGATGCTCAAAACAAAAGTTATTACTATTTTCCCCAAGTCACCTGTTTGGAATGTAATTCGGGAGTCTGCAAAATGCTCACTTCCTGAGATCATATCTCTGCAAATATAGTGAGACAAGGTCTAAAATTCGGACCCAAAGTTCAGAATGATTTCGGCCTAAATGGGGTTTTTCTTTAGCTTCTGAAACATTGCAGAAAAAATTTATATCGAAAATGCCACGATGTCCTGTTTGGAGTAGCGAAACCCTAGAATCCAAAGCTCTGATACCAAATGTTAGGAAACCAACTCACAAAAATATAGAAAAGAAAGCTAAATTCCTTAGAATTCAGCCTCTTCGAGGGGGACACCTCCTTTACATTACACAAATGAACAATTCTTGGATGATACAAATGACTAAACCTCCCTTTTATATATAAGAGCCTAAGGGGTCAAAATGTAATCAAGTCGACATAACAGTAACAACATAAGGGCACACAAATAACAATGGTTGGTTTCAATGGGGCATACCAATAACAATATGGGAGAAATAAGGGCACAATAATAATAATAAGTGATACAATGAAAATAGTAATGGGGGAGTCACTAATATTATAGGGGCCTAACATTGGGCCTCCAAAGGCAACCCAGGGGAAGCAGGTCTTAGGGGGCTCTTTCAAGACTCCCAGGCCAACACCCGACTCATCTATGCAAAAAGTTGTTTGATTGCCAACAACAATGAGATGAAGTTCACTGTAGTTAGAGGGGGCCTTTTAATAGCAATTAGACTTTGGTACAAAAAACTGGAAGTGGTGGGGGATTCAAGTTTAGTAATCAGTACAGTGACAAAACTAAATAATGGCACTAAGTGGGACAAACTCAGTCAGAGCTGGAGAATAGAAAGATTAATTCAGGAAATAGCAGAAATTATCCCCAAATTTGACTACATTCAGGTCAAACACATTAGGAGAGAAGGAAATAAGGGAGCGAATTTCTTGGAAAATTGGGGATGCAACGACCAGCAACATCGGATGGAGAAACAATGGCTAGTATGACCAAGGGACACAACCTTTGAAGCCTTGGGGATAATATTAGAACAAGACTGTAGACAATATGAGGCAAGACAGAACCAAACAACCTAAGCTCATGATCAGGATGAGGGCAGTGTTAGAGGCACCAGGCCTGAGTTGACATGGTCAGTACAATAAAATTCATTACAGTTACACCCCACATGCTCAATGTAGGGATTGTGGTGTCTTGTACCTTGAATGCATGGGAAGTGGGCTAGCAAGGTGGTAGAGGGGGACTTAAGGGAAGGTGTGTTATGAAACTAGCTCACAAAAAGATAGAAAATATAGATGAACACCTTATAATTCAGCCTCTTCAAGGGGGGAACCTCCTTTACGTTACATAAATGAACAATTCTTTGATGATACAAATGAAAATACCTCCTTTCTATATATAGGAGCCTAAGGGGTCATACTATAATCAGAGCTGACACAACAATAATAATGTAAGGGCACAATAATAACAATAGTTGGCTGCAATGGGGCACAATAGTTACAATATGGGCACTGCATGGGTACATGAATATAATAATGGGGTTGTACTAATAACAATAAGGGGTTACACTAGTAGTATAGGGGCCTAATATGCCCCTTTCCTTAAAAAAGTGTTGTCCTCAATGCTTGAGTAGTTCTTGATGCTTCTGTATAAAATTATTTTCCTCCCATGTGGAATCTTCAGCAGGTAAGTTCTTCCACTTGATTAAATAATCTGAAATTGATCGATTTCATAGCTGTCAGGTTCTTTTTTCTATGAATGCTCCAGGTTCCAATATGATTTTTCCTTCCTCTTCAAGTTTTGGCAATATTGTTTGAATAGGGATATTCTGCAACTTTTGAATGAGTGGCAACAATTCTTCGTCCTTCTCCCATTCATTCCTTGCTTCATTTATCCAATCTAGTTGGATAATAGAAATAGCACAAAACAAAACTTCCACATCCTCATCCTTTCTTGAGAGTGCATCTGCAACAAAATTTTGCTTCCCTTTTCTATAGATGATGTCAAAGTCATAACCCAACATATTTGTGACCCATTTTTTTTGTTCCTCTAAAGATAATAGTTTTTCTAAAAAGTATTTGAGACTATCATGATCCATTTTTACCTTGAAATGTCTTCCCATTCGGTAAGGTCTCCATTTCTTAAGTATTGCTAACATTTCCTTCTCATAAATAGCTTTCTTGAGAGGTAGCAGTAAAAATACCCAATCACCTACATCAAAGCATTTTTCACTACGATCTTGATCTACCTGTTGTTTCATTCGATTTTGCACCAAAGTGGCGTTATCCATTAAAAGTTGGATAATTTTTTGTTGATGCTCGATGTGATCTTTCACTGCTTGAACCTTTTTCTTCTTGATATGTCGTGATATCTTTAGAGTTTGAGGAGTGGTAATTTCTTCCAATCCTTTACAAGATATGGTTGGATTCATTTCTTGATGCTCGATGTGATCTTTCACTTCTTGAACATTTTTCTTCTTGATATACCCTTCTATCTTGATAGTTTGAGTGGTAATTCCGACCAATGAATTACAAGATATGGTTGGATTCATTTCTTCTTTCTCTATGTGATCTTTCACTTCTTGCACCTTTTTCTTCTTCATATGTCCTTCTATCTTGAGAGTTTGAAGAGTGGTAATTCTTACCAATGATTTACAAGATATGGTCTGATACATTTCTTCTTTCTCTGTGGTTGGATCTTGGCATATATCCTCTTCTTTTGATTTTTCTCGATCCTCTTCTTCGTCCTCTTCATACTCTATGTAAAATAATTTCTTCTCAGCACACGTATGACCTTTAGTGCATTTGCTATCACAACGGTAAGAAAGCCCTTTTTCTCTTTTTTCTTCCAATTGTTGTGGTGTAACTTTTGTAGGTTGTGGAAGGCTAGGAGAAACAACACTTCCATATTTATAGATGTGATGGGTAGACTTCCTTGTTGCCATAATTTTACTTTCCACCATGTAATAAATCCCTTTTACTCTTTCTAATTGTTGTGGTGTTGCTCTAAAGAAGGTGTTACTATTTGCATCCTCATAATGTGCTATCATTTCCTCCATGAAAATTGACCACGTAACAAGTTGTTTACGAGAACAAAGCCCTTTATACCATAAAAATTGATCTGGTTCTAAATACGAAGATACAATACATACCTTTTGAAACAATGGTACACCATGTAGATAAAAATATTGCTCCATCTCAAGTATCCAATTTACCGGATCCTTGCCATCAAACTTCCTCATCTTGTTTTTTCTTGATTTTAGGAGCTCGATCTTGAAACGACTATAAGTCTGTAATTTCGGATCTTTATGTTCTGAAATTGCAACTTGCAGTAGCCCTCTGTGTCCTCTTTCCAATGCCAATAGTTTGATCCCAATTGGATTCTCCAAGGAAGAGTTATGCCAAATCGCCCATAGTGACCTGATTATAGACTAGTTCAATAGAGCGAACTTGTACAACGTGCCATGTGTCCCTATTTCGACCGTTGGATCTGAAAAATATATACAGGAAACCACAGTCCGTCCTCTTTCTATACCTTCTGATGAAATTTCAATCCGATGCTCAGAGAGAAAGTTATGATGATTTTACCTAGGTCACCTGTTTGGAATGTAATTCAAGAGTCTATAGAAAGACCAAATTCCTCAGATCATATCTCTGCAAATATAACACAAAAAGCTCTGAAATTTGGACCCAAGGTTCAGTGCGATTTATTCTCAAATGTTTTTTTTTTTGCTTTTGAAAAGTCGCAGAAAAAATTTATAATGAAAATGCCACGATGACCTATTTGGAGCAGTGAAACCCTGGAATTCAAATCTCTAATACCAAATGTTATGAAACCAACTCACAAAAAGATAGAAAAGATAGATGAACGCCTTAGAATTTAGCCTCTTCGAGGGGGAACCTCCTTTACATTACATACATGAACAATTCTTTGATGATACAAATGAAAAGACCTACTTTTTATATATAGGAGTCTAAGGGGTCATAATATAATCAGAGCTGACATAACAATAATAATGTAAGGGCACGATAATAACAATAGTGAGCTTCTATGGGGCACGGCATGATAATAACAATAGTGAGCTTCTATGGGGCACAATAGTAACAATATGGCCATTACATGGGTACATCAATATAATAATGGGGTTGTACTGATAACAATAAGGGGTTACACTAGTAGTATAGGGGCCTAACAACGTGCCAAAGTGGGAAGAGTTATTTGACGTGCAGTGGAAGTGAATGGGATACTAGAGTAGGCTGAAATCGCAGAGTAGAAGGGAGGTGAAGCAAACAAGTCTACGAGTAAGCGTCGACTCTCGGGTATGTAGACTGGTTGTGGCCTCGTTCAATTCATACATTCTGGTCAAGTTCTAGGGGAAATTCCATGAGGTGGTGGGAGAGTTGCTGGGGAGGAGGGAGAGGCAAGAGGCCACTTCAACGAGGCTTAACCCAACCAGGGAGGAACCAGGGAAGGCAAGGGGGAGCTATGGCTCGGCTCTGCGCTACTTTATTTTTCTTTCAAGCAAAATCTAGGGATGTGGCATGATTGATACCGAGCGGAGCTTAGAAACACAATCTGACACAAATGACCAGCATGGAAGCATAGGGATTAATGAGCAAGCATCGCTTGGGCGATTGTGTATAGCTGAGCGAGGCAAGGGAGAGTCACAGGCTGGGGGTTGGGACGCTAAAATATTGGGAAATGGGTTGAGAAAACCTGAGAAAATGGCAATGCAGAACCATACGAGAGTAGTTAGGGATCCTGGGTGGCTTGAGAGGTAGAGAGGTGAGAAAAAAGTGGAAGGACATTGCTGGTAGAGGAAATGGTTTGTGGGTATGATAACACTAGAAATACTTGGTTTGAGATGGGTTTGAGAGCCAAGTCATGGCCGCATGGGGGTGACCAATTTCCAAACATTGGCAGGGGCAAGAGGCATGGAAATAAACTAGGGGAATCCTTCTCGAACCCCACTTCCACTGGATGCCTGTGGGCACAGGGATACATTTTCCTCTTGGAGGCCAAGAATGGCAGTGAAGTATGGTTTTTGTAGTTGTGATGTGTTGATATGAATGATTTATTGCAATTAGCAATGTTGGAATGTATACATGTTACAATTCAACAGGGTATGGGTATAGCAAGACGTGTTCGTAGCCATGACAACAAGGGCTCAGAACCTTGGGTAACCAAGCAACCAAATAGGGCGGACGACCGCAGGGGTTGTAAGCCCATCGAGCACTTCATAGCTGAGGCAACCACAACATACAAGGAGGAAATAGACGAGGATATCTGAAAGCTGATAGACGATTGGGAAGACCAAGTAAAGAATGAACTGTAACCAGACGATGAAATAGAAGTCTGGAGATCAATGGTGCCTGACCTAAGGACTGTAAGAGGGCGAATTACACAATTAAAGCACACCCTATACCTATATTTCGTTATGAAAAGTCTTCTAGGCAAAGAACTAGAGCAAATTTCCTTGGAGATGGAGGTTACAATGCAGGGCCTTCCCAACTACAAAAAAGACATGGAGAAGATCTTGTTCCAGCTGCATAAATAGGACATTAGGATGGACCAGATTGACCATCACATCCCTTGCATTGTGGAGCTCTTCAGAATGCCATAAGCAATTGTTGATGAACCTACCCTAGTAGCCTCAGACTCTGAGGAGAAGAATGTCAAGAAAGATTAGTCTTCTTATACTTAGTTTTTGTTTATGTGGATCACATTTAAATTTCCAGTTGTTTATGTTAGTTGTCATAGTTATACAGTTTGTGGTCATGAGACTGAAACTTACCTAGCCTTGCTAGAAAGACTGAATAAGTTATGTTTTTGGATGGTGTACAATTCTGATCGATGGCCAACAGAGTTGGTTTCCCCTCGGGGCGAGTTGAGGCCACCAGGTAAAACTATGTGGTCTAAATTTGCCTTATATATATATCATAGAAATTAGATGGTCCTGCTAAGCATTTCAAAAATATATATATATATTATAAATATATTACAAATTTGTATGTATTCTATTTATAAATATATATATATATATATTGTAATATATATAAATAATATATATATAATATATATATATATATATATAGAGATATTATAATATATATATATATTAGATAGATACGATATTATTATCTAAAACATAGTTTTAAATGTAAAGAAAATTATTAATCCTGAAGCATGTTCAATTCCACCTTCATAGGCATGAGTTAGAAAAATAGAGAGAGTGAGAGAAAAATTGTTCACATAACAAAAACCACACTATGTCTTTTATTGATCTCAAGGGTTACATATTTATAGTATCTAGATCACTCACAACAACACATCTAGATAGCTATTACAACTCACACATAGGAAACTCACTACGTCTAGATTGACACCTATGGACTCACAATGACAACTCACACATTACATGGAAACATTACTTCCAACACCCTCCCTTAATGCTTACATGTAGAAAATATAAAGAACCTACATTACAACAATAAATAAATCATTGTTAGATTTGTCAAATATGGTCATCATCAACACCCACATCCACTCTGGAATCTCGCACACATCTCTCTTTCACCACCACATCCTTGAGTTGTCACTTGACCTCGATTTAAAATGTAATCACCTCTAACCATCATCGATAAAATTTGCATAATTAACGCTTCTCAACCTCCCAAGGTGAAACAGGTCAGTCTTGATACTAAACCATCCTATGGAACCGACACCATCTTTGAATCCACGACCATCCGCAGCATTCACTAGTTATCTAGGATAGCATTCTGGGTACAGAATGTCTTCAATAGACAATTCTTCAATTTGACCATATAAAACAACCTATACTGATGCTCTTGGAGTGCAATGGGTCACACCAGCTTGACATTATTAAGAACTACCTGTGACCAATACTGCTAGAGCACGATAGGTCACATTAGCCTCTTCAATAATTGGCCTATTCTTTGTGCTTCTGCATTTCTTCTTCCTCTTTTTTCCTTTTTTTATTACACACAACAAAATAATTTTACAACCAACACTAATAAAACCACCGCAATTCGCAGACTATTTTTCAATAAACTCTGCTATCGGAACCATTAAAGATCTACCTACCACATGGCTCATAAAATAGTCATATTGAATGCTCTATATGTGTGAATAGTTAAACACATGATAAGAATTCATGTCTAATTAAACAAATGAATCAAACCATTCGAATAAATGGCTTGACTTTAAAAAGAAAACTTTTTCCACGTGACCTTCATAAAAATAAACTTCTAAATTAATTAAGTCTTCAAGTGGCTCACGGCCCATATTTCTCTGAATGAGACTTCGGCCCTTAGAATAACAATGGACAACTTCGGTTTGAGGGAGACGTGGTAGCTCTGCTCGAAGAAAACAAACTGAGAAAGTTGCTGGAAAATTCTTTAACCACTTTTGACATATATCATTGACGAGTCTCTCTCCATCGAATGCCAACGCAAGATTTCACACATCTACAGAATACAACCAAATTGGATACGTTTTTCCCGCAGAATGGCATAGTTATAATTTTTTAATATGCATGAATAAGATAGAGAGGTGTGGTGTTCGTGGATTACACGGTTGTCTTTCTTTACCAACTGATGGCAGAAAACAAAGGATTTTTTTACAAATAATGGCACACATAGTATACAAATCTTTCATGAAGCTTACTTCTTCTTCCCACATCGAATCATACTAAGAAATTAGAGCCTGAAATAGCTGGAGGCACGAGGTAATACTGCGTCTTTTTATGCCTAAATAAATCTTAATGACAGTGGGCCTCGTAATGTTGAGGTTGATATTCGTGAGACTCATGGATTTAGTCCATAGGAAAAAACATCCATTTGTTTTGAAAAGAACGAGCATACATCCAAATAGTATTGGAGGTAGTTAAGGTGGAGGAGATTTCGAAGAACCACGAGAGAATTTGACGTAGGAAGTAGGCAGGATATGACAACGCTGGAAGGAGCTACAAATAACAAACAGATATATAAATCTACATAGAGAATCACCAAAAAGAAAATTCACACACCAAACTAATCTATGTACGAAAGCAAGGATGCTCAAGGTTTCCCAGCTTCCTGGCCCTCCAGAGATGGAGTCAAGTCAGTACCTTCTTTGGTACAAAGATAGAAAAATAGAGAGAGCGAGGCAAAAATTGTTCACACACTACAAAACACTACAAAACACACTGTCTTTTATTGATTTCAAGGGTTACATATTTAAAGTGTCTAGATCATTGACCATTACACAACTAAATAGTTATTAACAATCACACATAAGAAACTCACTACTTCTAGATTGACACCTAGGGACTCACCATCTGAGATGAAATAGGCGATACTTCTAGATTGACACCTAGGGACTCACCATCTTAGATGAAAGAGGTGATTTCAACATCTCTTTAGCTATGGTTTATTCTAAAATGCATGTGGGTAAATATTTCTGAGTTTTGACAAATATGTTAATTTGAGTGGTTAATGGCTCGTGATAATTGTAACTATGTTATTCCCGAGAATAATAGCTAATTAACGACTTTCATTTCACAATTTATTTGTAAATATTTTGTTCTATCCTCCATAATTGTGTAAATTCAACTTAATTATCATTATAATTGTTTTTAATCCTCATATGATTTTTAACGAACTTACCAAATGAACTCGTGTACAATGATTATTTAAGTAGTTTCAATATCCTACCACGAAGAATAAAATTCTGGGTTTTTCGTAGATTCAACCTCTACCGAAGGGTATGTTCTATGTTTGATACAATTTGTCACAATCGGTATCCTAATCCATACTATCCAATTAAAAAAAACAGTTAATCCATGGCACCATAACATTAAAATTTTAATAGCAACCATATCAATTACCTTTGACATTGGATTAAAGTTCAGACGCCATATGTATATAAAAATACATTTACCTCCCTTGTGAGGTGACAGGTTTATATCGTAAGAAGGATTAATACCATATTGACATCATCAAATGGATTCGCCGATCATAAAAAATTCACGATACCTCTATACATGTGTCACCTTTTTGTAGTGATTTGTTGTATGTTTTCATGATTGCTAGGGTATAGTGTAAATGTTAACTAGTACATGCACTATTGGTCTCTGTCCGACAACTCGGCTCTACCATGTGAACTGTACTCCATGCAAGGTACCATATCATGAGCCACACACCTAAATTCCTGCAATCAATTCATCTGCTGGTGATCACATCAGACGGTGGAGGAAAGAGGGGTTGGTTTGGTAACCACCTACCCCTGCTTTGCCTTGGCACACTCATTCTTCTGTTCCCTTCTAGAGTTTCTGAAACGGTGCTCCACCTTTGTGATACTAGGGCTCTCCAGCTTGCAGCTTTGGCTTACAACAAGTAAATCACTCACATATTCTGATTACAAGATGACCTTTTTAACCTTTTTTTGTTGCTATTAAAAATTACCATTAACCTCGAAGGCAATCTCTCACTGATATTCAAGTATTAGCAATGCTATGGTTTCTTCTTAACGGGGCATCCATGGAAACCTTCCAGATGGCTTGGGTGAGCCCTCGTAACCATTATTCATGTAATCGTCAACAATTCCTTTAACGCTGATACGACCACTATTAATATATGGGTTTCGATGTTCTTTGCAGGCAGCTGCAGCCTCCAATTCGAGGTAGCTTCTTCACCCTATAGTTATTGTATATAAAATTAGTTTCTCTTTTATGGTTTCTCTGCGAAGGTTACTCTGTCTTGCTTACTAATTCCTCATTTTCTTTGAACATGTACGGTCTGAAATCCAGTTCCCATGGCTTTTAGTATCCCTCTATCACCTGGTCTGGAAAAAAAAAAATCTCATTGGTGCTTTTGCATAACTTACCAGGTGCTTGTCAGTCTATTTCTCCTTCATGTGATTTTTGCAACCAACCCCTGTTTTTCGTTTACGTTTAACTGTCTAAACCTAGTTGCCAATTCAACAGGTTTTGGGATCTTTGTGCAGAGGAATTCAATTTGGGTGTCTTCGGTTGTATGTTTCTATACTTGCCTAAAATAGGCATCTGAATGCTTTTTTTGTTTTGTTTTAAAATTTGTTGTTACAAGTTCATGGTATGATAAAGCAATTCTTCCACGTCTTGCAAGATTGTTTGGCCAACGCTACGCTTTTTTGTTTAATGATATTACTTGGCTGTAAATGAATGGTTTCATGCAATTTTGATACCAAGGGTTTCATAACCCAGTTGACTGTTAATGGGTCCTTATATTGCCCAATAATGTCATTCCCCGACAAAATGTGATTCTAGGTTTTTCCTGGATTCAGCCTCTACCCAGGGGTATGTTCCTATGTTCTCTTAAATACTATATAGTCTTTTCATATATGCTCTGGTTACATGTATGGTGTCGCCTCTCTTCAAAGGTTGCAATTCTTTCGTCAACGACTCTGCAACTTAAATTTCTTCCTCCTCGTTAGCAGAGTCATATGGTTCCTTGTGTCAACAACTGTCCTCCTCCATTGATGGTGATGGTTCCCTAGATTTCCTTCTACTTACCGGCATACGGTTGAGTGGGAAGGGTTGTTAATCCCTTTCAGAGTTAGCCTTCTAGAGAGAGGAAATAACAGAATGGGTTAAGCCTTCCGGGGCTTTCTTCAGTCCGACTCTGTTGCAATTTGTTTGCTATACTGGTCTAAACCCTCGTCCGATGTACGCACGACTCAGAAACTCCTGAAGGCTAAAGCATTCCCATTTGTTTTGTTTGAATATAATACATCTTAGTTTCCTTGCCATGTTAGTTTATTTTAATGTTTGATGTTTACTTTGTATCTACTACTTTGTTTCTACTTCGATTTGTTTACTCAAACTGACATTGGTCACTATAGTTGTTATTTACACTAATACATGTTAGTTTCTTTGACAGGTTAGTTTAATTTTTATGAATAAGAAATCAAATTTTTATTTTTAGTTTTTTATCAGATTACTTCGTATTTATTACTTTGTTTCTCTC
Organism: Pinus taeda; assembly: GCA_000404065.3. Classification (NCBI taxonomy): domain Eukaryota; kingdom Viridiplantae; phylum Streptophyta; class Pinopsida; order Pinales; family Pinaceae; genus Pinus; species Pinus taeda. Next base: position 14,604 of record APFE031164471.1, read on the forward strand.
ATTTTCACGAATTCATGTACAATTTTTATTTACAAGCAAATTGTACTTTGAATATCCTATCTATGGTTTTATGAACTTTTATAAGGTCTTTTCATTTTACTGTCAAGAGGTTCTATTGTCTTTCTTCCAGTTTTGTACATAAATATTGTACCAAACAAGAATGGTACTGGAACTATATCTATGTTGTTGATTTAGTCCACTAAGCTCAAAAACTAATCTTGGTCTCCTTACCTGCCCTTACCTGCCATTAGTTAGACATTTTTTCTAGCCTAGTTAGTTATTTTCTTTGCCAGGTTACTTCAATGTTTAATGTTTATGAATAAGAAATCATCAAAAACCTATGTTTAAAGTTTATGAATAAGAAATCATCAAAAACTAATCATGGTCTCCTTACCTGCCATTAGTTAGGCATTTTTTCTGGCCTAGTTAGTTATTTTCTTTACCATGTTACTTCAATGTTTAATGTTTATGAATAAAGAATCATCAAAAACTAATCCTGATCTCCTTACCTGCCATTAGTTAGACATTTTTCGAGCCTAGTAAATTATTTTCCTTGCCATGTTACTTTAATGTTTAATGTTTATGAATAAGAAATCATTTTATTTTTTTGGTATCATATTACTTTGTTTCTATCATTTTCATGAACTCTTCTACACTCTTTTTCTTTTACTATAAAAGTATCATATTACTTTGTTTCTATCATTTTCATGAACTCCTGTCCAGTCTTTTTCTTTTACTGTAAAATATAACTATCATTGTTCTTTATACTAATTTGCTCCTCTCTAAATGGTAATCATATTACTAGCATAGTGAATGAGGTTCTTCTTTGTACTTTGTTCTGTTTCGTTTTGTTTTTCCATAGTTCTATTTGTCTCTAGAGTTTTTATTTACACATGTTATAGTTTCAATACCCTACTTAGTGTTTTATGAACTCCTGTACAACCTTTTGATTTTACTGTCTTTGCTTCTAGTTTTCCACAAAAATATTATACCAAATAAACATGGTACGGAAATTTTACTGTCTTTCTTCTCATTTTCTACAAAAATACTATCCCAAATAAGCATGGTATGGGAACTCTATATGAGGTGTCGATTTAGTCAACTGGGCTAAAAAAAAACTAATCCATGTCCATTTTCCTACCATTAGCTAGACATTCTTTCTCACCTAGTTAGTTTGGGACTACTTTATAATTTTTATGGTTCTGATCGTTTTGTTTGTACTATGTTTTGTTTGCTGCCACAAACGCCCATAATTAAAGAATTACTATTTAAAAGAAATTCATAATATTGTGTACTTTGTTTTGTTTGTCGCTACAAAAACCCATAATTAAAGAATTACCATCTAACAAAAATTTATAATATTTTCTCTTAACTCTCATAATTAAAGAATTACTATTTAACAAAAATTCATAATATTGTGTACTTTGTTTTGTTTGTCGCTACAAAAACCCATAATTAAAAAATTACCATCTAACAGAAATTTATAATATTTTCTCTTAACGCTCAAATCTATAAAGTAGTTCTATTAAGGAATTACCATTTAACAGAATTTCATAATTAACATCTAACAGAAATTTATAATATTTTCTCTTAACCCTCAAATCTATAAAGTAGTTATATTAAAGAATTACCATTTAACAGAATTTTATAATATTTTGTAATTTGTTTTGTTGGTTGCCACAAAAACCCATAATTAAAGAATTGCCATCTAACAGAAATTTATAATATTCTCTCTTAACACTCAAATCTATAAAGTAGTTTTACAATAAATATTTCTCAAAACACTGTACTTCATCCTGTTGGTCACTATAAAAACCCATAATTAAAGAATTACCATTTAACATAAATTCATATTATTTCTCTTAACATGCAAATCTATAAAGTAGTTCTACAGTGAATGTTTCTCTAAATGTGGGTAAGCTCTCTTACTGACAAAAGCTCTCTCTTACTGTTTTAGGACAAAAACACTCTCTTACTATTTTCAAGTCAAGATGAACATCTCCAACTTAAAGCCAATATCTCCAACACCATCATAAGCAAGCAACCTCTACAACACAAATGCAATTTTTCCACGAAGAACCTTAGGAACCTTAGGAACCACAACCAGAAAGTGGAAGAGAGATCAAATTCCACTACCCTACAACCCCTTATAGCATCCAAAAACATCCCACCCATTCTATAACCCATGACAATCCCACCCATTTTAGCATCCACTACCATGACACTAATTACTAATTTTTTATTTATTAATTATTTTTTTAAATTCCTCCATGTGTTGTTTACTCTATCGCTACAGAAATAACCTTTACAAAAACAACTATATTTTAATATTTTATTAATTTTACATCATTATTATATTTTATTAAATGTTTATACTTTCTGTATAATTTTTTTTTCATCTCTGGCTTAACATAGATATCCAACAAATAATGTACAAAGAATCATATTGCTTTTAATTTAATAATTTTATATTAATGATTTTTGTATTTTTAAATTAATATAAAAATATTTAACCTATCAAAATTTTGTTTTAATTTTTTAAAATACAAAAGTAAATTTTCAATTAACAAAAAACCAACCATACTTCACATTCTAAAAAAATAAACAAAGAATATACAAAGAATCATATTGCATTTAATTTAATAAGTCTATATTAATACTTTCTTTTAATTTTTAAATTATGATAAAAATACTTAATCTACCAAAATTTTGTTTTAATTTTTTAAAATACAAAAGTGAATTTTGAACTAACAAAAAATCAACCATACCTCATGTTCTAAAAAGAGTAACAAGTAACAAGGAGCGACTGCGGTGGCGGTAGTCCCTGCCGGGGTCTGCAACGAATTGCAAAACTTGGAACAGTGGATGCAAATATTATTATGAACTTAACAGAAATGACTGGAAAATTAGTAATTCATATAAGTCACAAAATAGCATCAGCGAAAAATATTTCATCTTTTAACAACCCCATCCCTACAGGGCAATTTTTCATGGATAAACCAGATCTGGAATTCACCTTACAACAACAGTGATAACAGTAGTAAATTTGTCCTATCTTATTCAATATTAATGTTAGATCACTTAACATCTCCAGCCTTATCTCCAAAAGCACACTACATGTGCATCTACCTTCCATATATAACCGCCCTTCCTCTATTGTGCACACGGAGCGATGATAATGGTTCTGCTGAAGCACCATGTTGTTTTTAACAACCCCAATCAACAAGGCAATCAAAGAGAAAAGATACCAAACCAATATGAAGAAACATATTCGTATGAAAATATTATTATGAACTTAACAGAAATGACTGGAAAATTAGTAATTGATATAAGTCACAAAATAACATCAGCAGAAAATATTTCATCTTTTAACAACCCCAGCCCTACAGGGCAATTTGTCATGGATAAACCAAATCTGGAATTCACCTTACAACAAAAGTGATAACAGTAGTAAATGTGTCCTATCTTATTCAATATTAATCTTAGATCACTTAAAATCTCCAGCCTTATCTTCAAAAGCACACTGCATGTGCATCTACATTCCATATATAACTTCACTTCCTCTATTGTGCACATGAAGCGATGATAATGGTTCTGCTGAAGCACCATGATGTTTTTAACAACCCCAATCAACAAGGCAATCAAAGAGAAAAGATACCAAACCAATATGAAGAAACATATTCATATTACTTTTGCATCTGCTGTGTAAGTGAAGCTTGCCATGTTCCTAGATTTTGTGATCTGTATAACAATTAGTTAGTTATAGTAAAATGTTAACATTGTGAATTGAAGAGAGGACATATTTGAGACAAAAGATGTTAAGGCATATGTTGATGTACCTTCCATTTGTTACCGGACATGTAATAGTTCACTATCTTCATTGAGTGTGAACTTGCTGTGAATTTTGAAGTCACGTAACATGTAAACAACGGTAGCTTTCTGTTGCAAATATGCCTCATATGACATTGCTTTTAAATCCGGAAGCAAGTCATGTACTAAGGGCTGCCTGATAATGCACTGGACAAAGTTATTTGAAATGTATTCTATTACAACATTTATACAATGCTTGTAGATGAAAGGGCAATTATCATTGCATTGTGAAAAGAAAATTGTCCCATTGGTTATCACTATGGATGAATTGACTGGGGAGTTACAAATTGGACAAACAGGTTCGAAAAGAGTTGAATATGGATTTGTTGCCATCAGAATAACTTCGACCTGTTTATAAAATATTGAAACATTAATTTACATTATTACATGGCAAATGCAAAGCTAGTAAAAACACCATTATTGTTATACTTACAACATAGGTAGATGTAGTTAGTTTTTTGAGATTGTTTACTGCATTTGTGTTAAGTTCAGTCATGAACATTGACTTTGATGCTCTGAATATTGTTTCTTTTGTGTTTACTTTTTTTGTTAAATTTTTGAAAGGGATGAGGGGGAAGTCTCCTTTCTGTAGTTTTTTTTCCATTGAAAGGAAAAATTGTTCATACGTGTCAAACAATTGCAACTGCAAGAGAGAAATTGTTATCCATTGAAAAATACGAAAAATAATATGAAAGTACATTGTTCGTATGTGTTGAAAAATTGCAAGTGCAAGAAACAAATTACAATAAGTATAGACAAATTACAATAACTATATAATGAAGTGATGCATGTTATCTACTGAAAATTAGGAATAAGTAACATGCAAATACATACATTTGCATTGTCATTTTCAGAATTTCCATCTTTGATATGGAGTATGTAATGCAATCCAACCCGTTTGGCAAGTGTAACAGCTACAACGATTGTGCCAATTGGGTACATTTCTTTTTTGTTTGCAAATTGCCTAATGGTTGTATTGGGAATGAAGCGATATTCTTTGCAAACTTCAGGTATAGTTTCTATGATGCTTGATTCATTAAGCAAAATTATTTTGTGACGGTCACCATGATCATAAACAGTTTTAGGCAATATCCTGAAATTTGTAATTGAGATGCCATTGCCTTGCAAAATTTTCTGTTCATGTCGCTCCACTAAATGTGCAGGTACAGTTAACGTTATAGTCATTATTCCTTGAGCATCTTTCAAATCAGCTCGTAATATTTGACGTGATTTGTTTGCTTTATCAAGGAATGCAGTATAGACAACCATTATGTCTCCAACAAATCGCTGCCCAATTCTACAACTATTGAGATCTTCAATTGATACTTTAATTGGCAGTATTTGTTTTTGCCTATAAAAATTGCTTAGTTAGATACTGCTATAAACATTTCCACAATGCTATGTTTCTCCTAAAAACTGAATAAGTATAAATAGATTACAATGTTGTGTTTCATATGCATACCTTTTTGATGTATCATTTTGTACATTTGTTGAATCAAGTTTTGTTGTGATTGTTTCAGTTGGACTAACACAAGTAAATGCACATTTCAATATGATGTGGATATTATCACATGTATTTTGTGATAAGCAATTAATAAACAAATTATGATATCTACCCTATACATGTCTTCTTGCTGCATTGTCTGGGGGGACTTACTACAAGTGCTTTCTCCACTCGTCCAACATTTTCTAATTTATATAGATTTAAATATACATATGTAAAAAGAGAATGCATATATAATAAACATTAATATTTTAAATAGAAAATAGCATATTTGTATAGTTGTCATAAACATACCTTTTCAAAACAAGCGGTTGGCTTGCCTTTCCTATTTGAGTTATGCCCCCTATTTCTTCAATTGTTTCTTTTCCTTTTTCAGAATTTATGATATGTTATAGAATAAAAACATATATTTAGTTCAATTTGAAAGAGCATATAGAACTAAAAAATGAACAAGAACATTAAAACCATAGAACCATACATATGTAAAAATAGAATGCATATATAGTAAACATTAATATTCTAAATACAAATTAGCATATTTGTATAGTTGTCATAGACATACCTTTGCAAAACAAGCGGTTGGCTTGCCCTTTCTAATTGGGTTATGCATTCTATTTCTTCAATTGTTTCTTTTTCTCTTTCAAGATTTATGCTATGTTATAGAATAGTAAGATATATTCAGTGGAAATTAAAAGAACATATAAAAGTAAAAAGTGAACAAGAATATAAGATCCATAGGAAAGGAAGGCAAGAAGAATATACTCTGTTTGTTCATGTTCCATGTTGTCGTTCTTTTTTCTTGGTCGTTTTGTTCAATTGAAAAAGGTTTTACTGGTACAATCTGCATTCATAAATAGATGAGGTCATATCTGGAAATTTATGATAGGATGCTTGTTTTGCTTAATTGAAAAGGGTTTCATTGGCATAATTTGCATTGATGAATATATGAGGCCATATTGTTGGTCTGGGTTTAGATACAAACTGGGGTTGTAATATTATGCCAAACCCCTATAAAAGATAAATTACAGTCCTGTGTAAGTTAAACCAAAAAGAAAAGAAATTCTCCAGACAATATAATGGTTCGTAAGACTACAACCGATGGGATGCATAGATACCATCCGACAAAACTATTTACTTAAACAAAAAACGAAGAAAACTAACAAAAGTAGCCATGACCATATAACTTAAGATCTCTTTCCGACTATTCTGGTGATGGAGCGGAGCAAGAAAAGAACCTGGGAAAATAAGTTGTGTTAAACGGAAACGACGACATAGTCCTCAATGTACCCAGAATTTGAGCGTGGTAACCCTTACCTGCAGCAAACAACGGAGATGGGTTAAAATTAATGAACAATGCAATAGAAGGAACAAATTGGACAAGAGGGTTTAAGAGTCGATGCTTACTTGTTGTTACAAGAGGGACCATGGCTTACATCCAAGGACGGATCACTGTAGTTAACATCGTTGCAGTTTGTTAGTTGGGTTACCATTATGCAATAAAGAATATAGCAACAATTTCATAATAATTACAAACCCTAACCTTAGCACTTCGCAAGTGGTTCAAATAAGAGACTTTGGATGGCATATTGAACTTTTGAAATAGGAATTTAGTCATTCAAAACTATCATCATCATGATACTTACAAGTAGTAAAGTTGAACTCTGAACTATGTGTTCAACATTTAGGGCATATTTCCAAATTATTGTTCGTAAATAAGTTACTGTCAACAATAATATTTATCAGGAGTCAGTTTATTGTTGGTGCTAGTAGTAATGAAAAGCATAATTAAACCAGCAATTTCATTTAAATACAAAACGGAGAGTGCATAGTATAATTGTTCACTGGGTTATAAAACACCTTTTTTCAAACTGTGTCCAACCTGTCTAACTGACATAGCTAAAGTAGGCAGATGATAAGTTGAAGAAGAAAAGGTTCCTATAACATATTGCACAAGAAGTGAAGTGGTTCCGGTTCAAAATTAGAACAGAGTCAAGCCGTAAAATAATGTAGAAATAGGTCTGATATTCAGAAGTTTGACAATGTATCCTAAAAAATGTGACTTGTTATAGATTGTCGTAGATTCCTATGCTCCTGTTTGGAGATTTTATTGTTACTGAATATTTCTTGGTTTCTTTTTTCTTTGTGCTTATACTTTTAGGATGTCCATAATCAGAAGAGTCATTAGAAGAAATGCTAAGAGAAACAATGCTGCCAGTTGAGTAAGTTGGCTGATGCTAATGGATTCCATGTTATCTGAAGCAAAGAGATGTATGTTAATATGTAAGTAGAGAAGGAGCGTTTTTGGAACCTATGTGCTAAAAGAGATGCAACCGAGAAGTCATGTAGAACCAAATAGCGAAACGCATGCAAGATTGCAAGACTTGAATGTGGGATAAATTTCTAACAGGCGCAATAATAAATACTTATACGGACTGATTTGAAATGAAGCTGAAATAGTTCAAGATCAGATGGGAGAGGATATAATCGAATATGAAGAGAATTTATTGCAACAAACCTGGAGAGGATATAATCGAATATGAAGAGCATTTATTGCAACAAACCGATGTTAAAATGTTTTAAATGATTATTAACTAACGTTGCTTTGGTATTTTTGCGTCTAGTCTTTTCAATCTTGATTTCTGTAATGGCATGCAACTCATAAATACATATACTGTCCGATTTGACATATACTCTCTGATTTGAAACGGAACTGAAATAGTTCACCTAGAGCTTTCAAATCGATGGTAAAAATAGTAAGATATATTGAGTGCAAATTAAAAGAACATATAAAAGTAAAAAGTGAACAAGAACATAAGATCCATAGGAAAGGAAAGGCAAGAAGAATATACTCTGTTTGTTTATGTTCCATGTTGTTGTTCTTTTTTCTTGGTCATTTGGTTCAATTGAAAAAGGTTTTACTGGTACAATCTGCATTCATAAATAGATGAGGTCATATTTGGAAATTTATGATAGGATGCTTGTGTTGCTTAATTGAAAAGGCTTTCATTGGCATAATTTGCATTGATGAAGATATGAGGTCATATATGTAAATGTACGATAGAATGCATAGTATGTATAGTGTTATTATTTGGTTTAGTACAAAAAGAATATTGTAATATGCTTTAGTAAAATAGAAATGGTAAAAACAATGAGGTATTGCAAAAATGTCAAAATTTGCAATTTTGTAAACTGTTTCATGTGTATATCATAGCTCAAGGACAAGAGATATTGTATCATGATCAGACCAATATGTATCCAATATGAAAATTCTATATTTTATATTAGCTATATTTTCCCAAACATGGTTAATGAATGATTTATGCATGGTATTAGTTTTGTCAATAAGGAAATGAAGATTGTAGTTTTCCATGTAGGTTTCTAGCTGCTTTGTTTTTTGATTGCAATGTAGCATATCAATATTGAATTCCCCTAATATAACTATGATATTGTTTAGATGTAAGTGGCATAAAGCTTTTGCAATGACATTCAAAATATTGTTTACATTTTCATGTGGCGATGCATATATATTGAGCACTGCAATTTGTAATCCGTGAACTTTTATTTTTGCGAGCAATGCTTCTACAAGTTGCTCTTCAAAATGGGTATGTTCAAGGATAATGATATTTTTCTTTATCAATATCATTACTCCATGCTTAATGCAACTTGAGATGCAATTGAAAATTTTGAAATATTCATTTTGCATACACAATGACATATGTGTTTCTTGTAAGCATAAGATATCAGATTGCATTTTGTCATAATCATTGCATACGTCAATAAGATGTGCATGAAGATTACGAGTGTTCAATGAAAGAATAAAAATGGATCGAAATGATTGTATTGATGAAGAGTCATATTCTAATTTCCATTTTGCAGTGGTTTGCAAACGTTGCATTTCACAATTTACTTTTTGCTTAACCTTAAAATTATTGTCTTTAAGAGGATTAAGCAAATATAATGATTCTATGTTTCTGACACGTGATAGTGTTGTGTATACTAGGCCATGCACTTGTACTCCAGTAGGGTCGAATGCAAGCCTATCCAAGGTTAAGCCTTGTGATCTATGTATTGTGTGTGCACATGCAAGTTGAATTGGAAATTGTTTCCATATTTTCAATTGGGCCATCTTTGATGTGATAGGCATTGCCTTTGACATTCGCAGTATTGGTGTCCAATTATGTGCTATGTTTGAAGTATACAAATGGGCCAGTTTTCTAGATTGTCGATGACCAATATTAGGGTCATGGAACTTAATCCATAGAACATCGACCTTATCTGTATGGGTATATGATTTAACTATTCCATCTGCACCATTTACTAGCCCATCTGGTGCATCATAATTGCAAGCATACATTTCAACTAACATGTTCAACTTTATCAGAAGTTGCGAAGGAAAAATAGCTGTATGTTGATGTGTTGGGAAATTGCCGTTATTCTCCTCATTTTCATCAATTGCATTAATTAAAATTTCTTTGCTAGGCATGGGCATTAACATTTTCTTGTTATGCATTGCAACATCTTTGTTTTTGTAAAATAAATAGGGAAATGTTGGATCATTTGGTACAGGGCGCATGCAACTTGTATTCATATATGTTATATCATCAGATGTTTGACAATTTGTTCGCATTCTATTTAAAACTGATATGAATCTCTCATTTGTTTGTCACATAGGCATATGCAATTGAAATCACTTGACATTATCCTTCCAGAAATCATGTGTTATTGTTTGATTGTTGATTCTTGGTTGTTCAAAAATAAGAGAGTCTTGAATAGGTTGTGCTTGATAGAAATCACCACAAAATATGATATCAATGTTGCCAAAATATTTGGTTTGGACATGTTTTATGTTTCTGAATCTATTGTCAATAGAATATAAGAACCGACTACTAATCATCGATACCTAATCTATGAAAGTTAGCTTCAATTCTTGATATAGCTTTGATAAGTTGTCCAATACTTCTTTGTTAAGTGGGAACAAATGAGACTTGTTAAAAGGCATTAGCAATGCAGAATGGATTATTGTTCCACCTGCATTATATGCAGCCTTTCCTGTGTATGCTAATATTATACCTTTTGGTTTCATAGGATCAGTTGTGTTTTGTGAATCATAAATTCGTATAAGCATTTGGAAAATTTCTTTTGCTGTGAGTGTTTTACCTACGCCTGCTCCACCTGTAATAAAAAGGTAAATTGGTTCCTTGGGTTTTTTATTTTTTTTTTAATTGCAACGTCTTTTACAACTGCTTGTTGCTCTTTGTTCAACATTCTTCTAATTTTGTAATACTCATTGTTTTCCATTAAAAATGGATGGGCAGTAATTTGAAATCCAAGATTGATTTTTTTCTTCATTTCAAACTATTTTGGAAATTGCAAGTCTGATTGCAAATCATATTCTTCATATTGGAAACTGTTCTCTTGGTTTCGCATATTCATTTGGTTAGTATTCAAAGAACTAATTTGCTCATTTGTTGCAGTCTCTAAATCACCCCATGTTGGATTGATGTTATATGTAAATTTGGCTTCATTGGCTTGAATTGTTTTTTCATGTAATGTATATGCAGAGAGCCACGTAGGCAATTCTTGTTTCAATGTATTTTCGGAATTTTCAAATGGCATATATAATAATAATTTCTATCGACAGAAGTTTTCAATATCATTGTGCTTGTTATATTTGACAAATCGTATAACATTTGGTTTTTTCCTTTTAGATATGGGTGTGCCATCTTTCCTGTAATTTGATACAAATTCTGCAAGGCAGATTTTGCTAATGGAACTTGGTCGTCCAATGTAGTAGTCAATAATGGAATGGCACATAACATCTTCTGAATCATCAGGTTCTTGTTTCAAAAGAATAGGCGGTTTAAGCATAAGCGTGCATTCATCAACTGCAGATGTGTTTATGAATATACATTCCCTTGAATTACAACTCAATGGCAATGAAAGTGCTATATGCACTGCTTGTTGAGCTGACATTTGTTGCAGATTGAGTAATGTATTTCCGAGTTTATGAATCATTTGCATAGCATCAATTTCATTTTTCTTATGCTCTTTGCGTATTCTTCTAAATGCATTTGTCATAGACTTGTCAACTTTGGTCATATATGAACTACAATATGATGCTGCGGCATGTGCATTTAGCACAAATTGTGCATCTGTATTTGCATTCCATAAAGTAGGCATAGCCTTTGCAAAACCGTTATTCAAAATGTGAGAAGGTTTCCGTTTCAGGAAAATTGTTGGTTGCTTTACTGTATGTTGTAATAGTTCTATGTACTCACTTTCTGTTAGTCCTATTTCTAGGAGGAAATTGTCATGGGTTATTGAATCATTGTAGTTTGTTTGCTCCAAGAATGCCAAAAGTGATATTGATTTCTCGACGATTTTTTTATTTTGTGCATTGGTTGGCTCGATGATCATTGTTGATTTCATTGGTGGCATGGGGAAGTTGTATCTGCAGTTTGAATTTTTTCGCTTCTTACACTTCTTGTATGGTGATGTTTATGCAATTTAGCAACATTTGGCTCCAAATGATCTGTATTACAAGTTATGTAATTGTCAAGAAACTTTTCAATTTCTGAATTGCTTTGTTTTCGATATATTGGAGCATTCTCTATCCATAACAGTGCATGTTCATGTTCAGTTCCTGTATTTTGAAATTCTGTTACGAAATAGTAATCAGATATTTTTCAAAAGAATGTAGTATCTTGACATATCATTCGCTTTACAACATTAATTCTATGTCTATAGTACTGGCTACATGTGACTGGATATTTTCTTATAAGGTAGTCGATGTCATCATCTTCTAATATATCAATAGCATTTTTACTTGCTTTATTTCTAAACAATGTGACCAGTGTATCTACTAATAATTTCCATCGATGTTCTGCACTTGTAAATGTCACAAAGAAAGTTGGAGGTCCCAATTGTCGTATCATTGCAAATATGTTTTTCTTAATTTGTTCCAAATGATCAGAAGATATGTGAATGTTCTTGAAATCTATGTATCCAATATGAGATTTCAATAACTTTTCCAAATTTTCTCAATACTTGACATCTTTTGCTAATATTTTCCTGCCTTTTAGTTGTCCTTTTCTTATTCGTACCCATATGCAAGAAAGCACTTTATCAATTATTATTCGCATTGTCTTGAAAAACAAATTTGTTGTATGATATGAGAAGTCACCACTTGCTTGTAACAATTCCCATTGTACAATTTTTTGGTAGCTAAACCTATTTGTGATGTCATGATCACGTGCATCGCCATAAAATAATGTTGGAAAGCTCATTTCTTCTGCATATTTGTCCTTGAAAATCCCCAGTGGTCGTTGTCCTTCAGGAGGTGCTAGTTCAATAATCTTGTCTGGCAAATCGTAGATGCGTTGTGACTCTATTAATCCATGCACCAATGTTTCAGTAGGTGCTTCTTTATTTGCATTCCTGTCTGTATCACTCTCATTGTCGCTGTTTGAATTTTGTACAATGTATTCATTATTCTCTTGTAAAACATGGGCCCAATTCTCATTTATACAAATGTTCTCAGCTTTATAAAGGCTTCTAGAACATAGTTCATTCAATCCTTTCATGACAATAATTGGACGTACTTTACCTATTTGGTATGCATTTTTGTATTGCAATCGTCATTTTAATGCAACTGCAATTGTCATTGTATCACTTAGATATTGTGGCAATGCTTTTTGCACAGTGTCCATATGAACTGGTACATTGATAATTGATCCTGTTAAGCCAATTTGTGATCACCTATATCCCCATTGTCTGATTTGTGCAAATGCAATTATTAATGACACAAGTCTTTCTTCTATATCTGAAAATGTATTTACAGTTGGCAATGGAATGTTACGTCTTATTTGCTCAGGTATTGCAAATTGTGGAAGCTTTCCATTCTTGAGTGCTTTTTTGCAAGAAACACATATGTTTTCATATGTCATTCCATGTGCTTCTTGTACGTATGAATTGCTTCATTTGGTGATAAGTAATCTTATGACAGCTGGGCAATTTTTGTAAGCAAGATGCTATTTCAAATTCAATCTTGTTATTGAGATGTATGCGAGGACTAGATTGTTGATTTTGGAGTACATGCTTATGACAAAAGATGTTATCATTGTTATCTACATCACTGCATTTGCTTTTCGTACGTATGAATTGCTTCAGTTTATGATAATTGAGCCTACGACGCTTAGTTGGTCGCATTTGTTCTAAATGAGATGCTAGCTCAAATTGAATATTACTGTTAAAATTTACTTGAGATATACATTGTTGTTTTTCTAGTAAAAAACAATCAATGTTGTCGGGCACAATGCATTGTAATTTGAATTTTTCCTTGTCAACATCTATTATTTCTTCCATCATTTCCAATTGCTTACCAAAGTTGCTAATGCAAGAACTAGGTTGTTGATTTTCTAGTACATGATTATCACAAAAGATGGTAACATTGTTATGTACATTGGTGCATTTGTGTTTTGTATGTATGAATTGCTTTAGTTTGTGATAATTGAGCCTACGATGCTTAGTTGGCTGCATTTGTTCTAAATGAGATGCTATCTCAAATGCAATATCATTGTTAAAATGTACTTGAGATATACATTGTTGGTTATCTAGTATATGCTTATGATGCAATTGATTACAATCCTCTTTTGCTTTCATGTACAGTTATTGAGAATTATGAACATATTTTTGTATCATTGTGTGGTAGTGAATATGTGATGTATCTGTCCTGAATGACATGATGATAACAATATGATTGCATGTCGAATAAGCAGAACTGTAACTGACAAAGTTATTAGCAACAGAGGACCATACCTGGATATTGACTTTGAACATCACATATATCCATTACAAACAGAATGATCCGCCTTCTACCTGTCCTTGCTCATATGGAATTTCCATATTTATGAGATATTGTTGCCAGTTTTTATTCATTGCATAGTGTATCACATCAAGTACTAGGTATTGTTATAAAAAATGTAATGCATCTCGATTCTTATGCATAAGTGCATTGTAAAAAGATTGGACAATGTAAAGTCGCAAACACTGTGCATCGAATTCTGTTGCCACTAAATATCAAATTGCATTAAAGAGACTGTCACCACAATTAGATGTCATTTGTTTTGCGATCGTTAATTCATTTAAAAGCATATTATCTGCAATATGCATCCAATGGCTTTCAATATCTTTGCAAATAGATGACAGGTAGATATTAGACTGGTTGCAAATGCGTATTGGAAACTTTTGGTAAAGCAATGGTTCATAATGACCACTAACAGGATTTGCATCATGAAAGAGAATGCAATATGGAATAGTATTTTCATGTTGATTAAAAAGCAAATATCTTGTTTTTCTTGTCAATGACCAAACTGCAATTGATATATCTAGCCATTTAGCTAACCAACGTATGCAAAAGGTATCACCCCATAAACCTCGGTCAGACTCCTTTATATTTGTAGATGTAGAACAATGCATTCTATGAAGATATGTACCAATATCATTAATTCCATGTAACTCGTAGAGGAAGTCAGGTGCTAGTTCATACTCATATGACTCTATTGCTTCAACATCATTATTGTTTAAGCAAAAAAGGAAATGTACTATTAACCCATTTCGTAGTTCATTTGAAGTATAATGAAAATGTAGAAGAATTTCGAATGAGTCAAATAGACAATCTCCTACAGTATATGAAAATGCATTTAATCTAAAAAGACCATTTCTTTTTAAGACAGTATCAATGTTGTCAAGCAAAATGCATTGTAATTTGAATTTGTAACTATCAACATCTATTATTTCTTCCATCATTTGCAATTGCTTACCAGACTTGCCTTCTGCAATTGTCTTCTACAGCTTTGCAAAAAATATTGAGCAAATTAGCAAAAAGTGAAGATGATTGTTTTGAACAAAATATATATATTAAAACAATATGCTCTTGCATTATGTTGCCAGAGAAATATCAAATTTCTAGCAACAAGTCATATTTATAAATAAATAAGGAATTGGAAATGGAGAAATTGCTTTGGAGAACAACATAACTTGACAAAAGGAGGCAGTGGAAATACATAATGAAAAAAGGCAGCATAACTTTGGGAGGCAAAGACATAATGAAAAAACGCAGCATAACTTTGGGAGGCAGGGAGTGACAAAGAAGCTCCAAAGGAAATGAAGCTTTTGTCTAAACTGTTACCTAGTAGGTTTTGAGAACCTTCTAGGTTGATAGGAAACTTTTTAGTTTAATCTATTATATGATTATATATTACTTCACATTTTATGACTTTGTCCTATTGTCCATAATCGACCCTAATATTGGTCATCGACAATCTAGAAAACTGGCTCATTTGTATACTTCAGACATAACACATAATTGGACACCAATACTGCGAATATCAAAAGCAATGGCTATCACATCAATGATGGCCCAGTTGAAAATACGGAAACAATTGCTATGATGCAGATATAAATTGCTATGGCCTACAGATTCAAGTGGCTACAATTTCTATGATGCAGATATTCTTGCAGCATTGCATCAATTTTTTTTAAGAAACAGAGTAAAATAACTTGAATTAAGAGGATAGAAATTTACGTAAATAAGTTGAGAATATAATATAGTGTCCTAAATTGCGTCCTCTACTTTGATATTTGTCCACTCCTCTTCGCGTTCACCTTAAATTACTATGTCAAGTCTCGCAGATGAAAACAGATTTCCAGAACCCAAGTTATGGGAGATATATTTTTATCTTGTCCCAAAAAGAATATTCCAGAACCCAAGTTATGGGAGCTATATTTTTGTCTTGTCCCAATAAGAATAAATATCCTCTGCGATCTTTATTTGGACAACTGCGTTCTACACTGGAGGTTGAGATGGTCCCTAAATCCTTATGTTGTAGAATTACAACTGAAAGCATTATGTCTTTGCTACAGAAAGAGGAGAAAAGGTTTTTCTTTTGGTACTAGTTTTCCACGCAAAAAGGGATGGGAAAATAACTTCAGCCGGCCCATGGCCTCCAGAATTGATTCAATCATTGAAATAAAGGCTAAAGGCAGTGTTGTTGACATAACATTTAAGCTAGAAAGCCTATGACGAACGCACCACCACTGAAATAACATCCAAGCTGGAAAGCCTATGAAGAAGGCACCACCATTGAGATAAAGCCAACATTGTTGTCTGTTTGTTTAGGCGCATTGAGTATTACTTGGAGTCACTGTATGTATAATTAGCTGTTCTGCTAATCTAGATAGCCATAATTTGAAACCAAATCCCTGTTAGGGTTTATGGGTGAAGAAGGCCTTATTTCCGTTGAAAGAGGCAGAAATAGAGATTAAAGAGCAGGCCAAAGCCTACTTTGTCAATGATCATAGTAGCTAATTGGTCCTCCATTTGGCAGTTGTGAGTGAAAAGGAGTGCTGCAACTGAGGGAAAATTGGCATTTGTTATCAACAATCAAAAGGGGTCGGTGGTAGTAGGGTTGGGAAGATAGATTCTTTTACCAAGAGGATAAGGTTTAGGAGAGGAAGGGGCTGTGACAAAGTCACTGGTTTGCTCATCAGAATAGAAGGAATGGTAGGTAGTTAGGTAGTAATTGGCACAGATAAAATCATGATGACTACAAAATTTGAAACATACTTCACAAGGAAGAGTGAGAATGGAAATTCGGTGGCAGTGATATAAATAACATTTGAAAAAATAAATCCTTGAAGGTAGTAACGGGGTTTCTAAAAGATAAAATGGGCTGCTGAGGCATGATATAAACAAATAAAATAGAGAAAATGGCATATCTAGTGAGGCTATGAATGGATGTTGAAATGACCCCTACAAATGGCCTAAAGCAAAGGAAGAGGTATTAATGAAAAAAGGAAGAGCCGATTGAAGAGTTTGTTCTTCCTTCCCTCCTTCAGCCTAGAGAGAAGCATCAATCAGACTCTCCATCTGGCCGTGTGTGATGGGTAATCGATCGCTCATAAATGGATTACGGTCCCCTTTCTCTTGCCAACAAAGCTCCTCTTATCTTAGACGATAGGCGAGACTAAATTGGATATTGAAAAACTCACTGACCCCTTTAAGCACGGGAGCGACAGCTATAGAATTCACTAACGCAACTATCATACACATTCATATTCTAAGATGATTAGCACACAAAACACTCATTCTGAGACTGTTCATAAACAATCAAGAAAGTGGCTTGAGTTCAAATAATAGTTTTCAATTGGTTGGAATCAAATACTGAAGATATGTATAGCAATGAAAAAAATGGATGAAAGATGCTCATTTAAGGGAAAGCTATTGAAAATAAATACACAAGGAACCACCTTATTCTACCATAACAATTAAACCAACACAACAAATGGATTCAGAAGGCTAGAAAAGTCACTTGTTGCCTAAGACATTGTCTACACCATACAGAGTGATAGATAACAAGATGCCATTGGGTTCCTTACCTATGGTAGAGTTGGTGGTAAAAGTCTTATGAATGAAAGAATCAAGATAATTCTGCTGATACAATACTGTCTAGAGATCGAAATTGTCCAATGCAGGTATAAAAGCAAAGACTAGTTTTCCACGCAAAAAGGGATGGGAAAATAACTTCAGCCGGCCCACGGCCTCCATAATTGATTCAATCATTGAAATAAAGGCTAAAGGCAGTGTTGTTGACATAACATTTAAGCTAGAAATCCTATGACGAAGGCACCACCACTGAAATAACATCCAAGCTAGAAAGCCTATGAAGAAGGCATCGCCATTGAAATAAAGGCAACATTGTTGTTTGTTTGTTTAGGCACATTGAGAATTACTTGGAGTCACTGTATGTATAATTAGTTGTTCTGCTAATCTAGATAGCCATAATTTGAAACCAAATCCTTGTTAGGGTTTATGGGCGAAGAAGGCCTCATTTTCGGTGAAAGAGGCAGAAATAGAGATTAAAGAGCAGGCCAAAGCCTACTTTGTCAAGGATCATAGTAGCTAATTGGTCCTTCATTTGGCAGTTGTGAGTGAAAAGGAGTGTTGCAACTGAGGGAAAATTGGCATTTGAGGCTATGAATGGATGTTGAAATGACCCCTACAAATGGCCTAAAGCAAAGGAAGAGGTATTAATGAAAAAAGGAAGAGCTGATTGATGAGTTCGTTCTTCCTTCCCTCCTTCAGCTTGGAGAGAAGCATCAATCAGACTCTCCATATGGCCGAGTGCAACGGGCAATCGATCGCTCATAAATGGATTACGGTCCACTTTCTCTTGCCAACAAAGCTCCTCTTATCTTAGATGATAGGCGAGACTGAATTGGATATTCAAAAACTCACTGACCCCTTTAAGCACAGGAGCGAAAGCTATAGAATTCACTAACGCATCTATCATACACATTCATATTATAAGATGATTAGCACACAAAATACTCATTCTCAGAATATTCATAAAGAATCAAGAAAGTGGCTTAAGTTCAAATAATAGTTTTCAATTGGTTGGAATTAAATACCGAAGATATGTATAGCAACAGAAAAAATGGATGAAAGAATGTTCATTTAAGGGAAAGTTATTGAAAATAAATACAAAAGGAACCACCTTATGCTATCATAATAATTAAACCAACACAACAAATGGATTCAGAGAGCTAGAAAAGTCACTTGTTGCCCAAGACATTGTCTACACCATACAGAGTGATAGATAACAAGATGCCATTGGGTTCCTTACCTATGGTAGAGTTGGTGGTCAAAGTCTTCTGAATGAAAGAATTGGGATAATTCTGCTGATACAATACTGTCTAGAGATCGAAATTGTCCAATGAAGGTATAAAAGCAAAGACAAACTGTATTGTAACAAGGTAAACCGTAAGAAGGTAAAGGCGCAGCTTTTAAACAAGTTAAAGACAAAGTTTTTAACTAGACACTTGTCACACATGCAAAAATAAAGGTATAATACAAAAACATATTTCAAGCACGTAGACTGCCGTGGAGCCCACAACTTTACCAGCTGCCTGCCTCTCGTCCTTCATGCATACCCAACGGCTTTACGTCTTTACCTCTGTCTCTTTTGAATGTCTAGCATTACAAGGCTTAACCTTGAACCCGGGTTAACCGTGAACTCAACTCGCTCTTAGACAGCTGCTTGTTTCAGTCACTATGAAATGGATAGCACTAAATATTGGCTAACAGGATGCCTGACCTGAACTTTGAATAGTAAGCATGCATCCCGACTGTCAGTATGTAAAGCAGGAAAGACAGACGTGGGAGTGCATCCTGCCTGCTTGCTGAAAATTACAACTCTCCCTCTAGGGAGTCCTCTCAGAACAAAAAGGATAGCGAATGACCAATCGACCATTGAGAACATTAACCCCAAAAGAACAAATATTGTGGTGAAATAGTTTCCTATATAACAATTAGTTAGTTAGTTTTTTGCAAATCGAACAATAAATTACTTTATTTATGACCGAGATGAATGAGCACTAGGGAAGGGAATGAGTGAGAGAGAAGAGACAAAATAGTGCGAAGCGGTATAAGCAATATATAAATCAAATATTAGGAGCGAACTCCTCACTTCCAACATGTGGTCGGTGGAAGTAAGAGGGGCACCTCGCTATCGCTCGGCAAATGATCCGATCATAATTGATTTCCCTCAAGAAATCCTTCGACACTACTCTTTTTTGCTTCAGTCGTTTCATAGATTAAGTAATGACGTTCAAGTCTGTCCTTGTGGCTTTGGCCATAGAATTTCATGGGGCACAGTAGCTCTATGTAGGAGTAGAAACAAATTCCTCTAATATAATGCCATTTTAGAGGCTCGACGGTAAATCTAAGTCTGGTGAATGCTTTCATGGTGGCAATAGCTCTATGTTGGACTGAAACAAATTCTTCTAATATAACTCCATTTTAGAAGGCTCGAGGGTAAATCTCAAGTCCTGGGAATGCTTTGAGTTGCAAGGAATGAATTCCTCTAATATAACGCCATTACAGAAGGCTCGAGGGTAAATCTAAGTCCGTGGAATGCATTGAGCTACAATTCTGAATTGTGGGTAAAAAATTTAGAATGTGTTAGTAGTTTAAGATTATAAATTAGTATAAATCTATTTTCATTCCTTCGTATTCATACGATAATATTCTGGTTCGGCCCCTAAAGAAAATGCCCCAAGAACAGGAAAGGGTACACAGTCAGGAATAGGCAACCAACCATCCTTCTATGTTGGCGCAGCGGGAGGGAAGAAAGGAAGAACAAGAAGAAAGCGAGAATACTATAAGCTAGTTCATTGGGGTTCATGGTTAACTGAATCAACCGCGCTTTGTGGCAGGGCTCTGTGAAACACGTTCAACTAGCTGCACAAAAACTGACCGAAGTGAAACCAAAGAAATCCCATGAACAAAAAAAACTGCAATCGTCATTGTAAAATGGGACTTACAAGATGTAAACCTGAAGCTCCCCCCTTCACAGATCTTGCTCCTGCAGCTCGCCACTCTCCGCTCCTCTGCTCTCTCTGCTCTGCTCCTCTGCTCCTCACAGATCCTTCTCCTGTAGCTCGCCACTCTCTGCTCCTCTGCTCTCTCTGCTCTGCTCCTCTGCTCCTCGAACTTACTCAGACAAACCATTTCTAGACCACCGTCGACGCCCCTGCATACCTCAACGATCTCCAAACATCTGCCCCAGTTGAACCATATGCAAACATCTGTCCTGCATGCAGGACACTCAGAACACGTACCAAAAACTTAGGAAAAACTACCCTGTGCTTAAAATGTTCAGCTCTGAATGTCTTAAAACCTGCAAAGCCGGCAATAAGACCCTCAACTTTGTTGCCCAATCAGAAATTAGATAATAACTTTTATATTATTTTTTAATATGAAAACTTTGGTTAAAATCATGATGCACATCAACACTCTTGGTCAAACAAAGGATTAATACCCCGTCAATGCCCGATCGAATGCTAATAGTCCTAGGCAGGGACTAATAAGTGGCCAGAAAACACAGTTATCTGAATCGAGAAGGATGGCTATGTAATACATTTTCGATGCGATTTTGAATTGATTTAA
Source organism: Pinus taeda (assembly GCA_000404065.3). NCBI lineage: Eukaryota > Viridiplantae > Streptophyta > Pinopsida > Pinales > Pinaceae > Pinus > Pinus taeda. The sequence continues at coordinate 35,987 of APFE031164471.1, forward strand.
TTAAATGATTTAAAAATGTGTGGGCTCCATAGTTCATAGAAATCACAATTAAAGAATTACTATTTAATACAAATTGATAATATTTTCTCTTAACACAACTCTATAAAGTAGTTCTACTTAAGGATGTTTTTTTCTAGCCTAGTTGGTTTGGGACTGCTTTATAATTTTTCTACTTATGTTTAGTTTTGTTTGTATTTTGTTTTTTGTCACCACCAAAAACCATAATTAAAAAATTACCATTTAATAAAAATTCATAGTATTTTCTCTTAATACACAACTCTATAAAATATTCCTCCAATGAATGTTTCTCAAAATGTGGTACTTCATTCTGTTTGTGACTATAAAAGCCCATAATTAAAGAATTGTCATTTAACATAAATTCATATTATTTCCTCTTAACATGTAAATCTGTAAAGTAGTTTTACAGTGAATGTGGGTAAGCTCATGGTTCTACACTGAATGTGGTTTAACTCTATTACTGTTTTGTTTTCAGGATAGAAATGCTCTTTTACTATTTTCACGATAGAAAATCAGTGAACTTGAACATCTCTAACTTAAAGCCAATATCTCCAACGCCAAAGTCAATATCTCCAACGCCATCATTAGCAAGCAACCTCTGCAACACAAATGCAATTTTTCCAAAAAACATAAGAACCACAACTACAAAGTGGAAGAGAGATCAAATTCCACTTAACATATAACCCCTTATAGCATCCAAAAGCATCCCACCCATTTTAGCATCTAGTACCATGACTCACCATAATCCCACGCATTTTAGCATCCAGTACCATGAACATGAGAGACTACTATTTTTTATTTATTAATTAATCTTTTGAAATTCCTCTAGCTGTTGTTTACTACTTCTATCACTTTATTTTATTGCTGCAGAAATAACCTTTACAGAAACAATTCTATTTTAATATCTTATTAATTTGACATCATTATTATATTTTATTAAATGTTTACTCTCACTATAAATTGAACAAACCATGTGCAAAGTATCATATTACATTTAATTTAATAATTTCATATTAATAAGTTTTTATTTTATTTTAAAATTATGATAAAAATACTTAACCGATCAAAATTTTGTTTTAATTTTTTAAAATACAAAAATGAATCTTGAACTAGCAAAAAAAATCAACCAAATCAACCATACCCCATTCTAAAAAGAGTAACAAGTAACAAGTGGCAGAAAACACAGTTACCTGAATCGAGAAAGATGGTTACGTAATACATTTTCGATGCGATTTTGAATTGATTTAATTAAATAATTTTAAAATGTGTGGAAGAGACACGTCGTAAAGATGGCTACGTAATACATTTTCGATGTGGTTTTGAATTGATTTAATAAAATAATTTAAAAATGTGTGAAAGAGGCGGCGTACATTCGACTTTTCAATTGTAGGCCAGTGTGTTAAACTTAGTTAAAGTTGTAAAACTTAGGTAAAGATTCAGTTAGTTTTTCTACCACTCGTTACTCATTAAAGTTAAAAAAAAACCTAGTTACTCGTTAAATTTTAAAAAGAATATTCGTGGCATATATATATATATATATTAAAAACAAATCATATATATTTAAAATTTTAAACATTTTTTTAAATAAAAAATTATGGTAATATACATTTGATATTGCCAAAATATTTTAATATTCTACGCAATCTAATGGATAAAATTAAAAAATCAGTTTCAAAATCTATTATAAATGTTGGTGTTTGGTGGTTCCAAAAAAGTATTAGTAAATTTTACAAAAATGTTATACTCTCCCCATTGGTTTGTTTCATTATTGGTGTTTTTATTGCTCAATTCACCATTTCATTATTCTCGCTATCTTTTCTATTGCTCTGTCGTTCTGATTCACACAACCTGCTAATGAAGTGCCTGAAATCTTCGTGTGACGTAACATTGGGTCCAAAATATGAGTTTAGACAATGTCAAGCTTGTGTTTAGGTCCTGGGATCACTGCAACCAAAGGAAATAAAAAGACATTAGAATGCTACCGTGGGTAAATATACAACCCTCACAATGCTACACAATGTATTTATGGAGTAGTCTAACGAGGCGGAGGAAATGGAAAAGGTGCGGTCATCCTTAACATGGATGATTACCGAAAGAAGATGTTAGATCATCTTCATAATAGTGGCATTTATAAAAAGTTGTCCAAGAACCCTCTTAAGAAAATTTCTAAGGCGGTAGCTCTAGCCATCAAATCCAGTAGCTCTGTGAATTCTCTATGCCATAAACTCATTGAGAGTAGTCCTATTACTCCAAGAATTTATGGGTTGCCAAAGATTCACAAAGAAGGGGCCCCCCTGAGGCCTATTGTTAATACCATTGGTGGTACGACCTACCTTCTAGCTAAGTTCCTTGCCCTTAAGCTAAAGCCCCTTGTGGGCTGTACAAAGTCCTTCGTGAAAGACTCTGCATCCTTCATTAATGAGCTTAAGGATATTAAGCTTGATCCTGAGGACATCCTCATCAGCTTTGATGTGGTCTCCCTTTACACTTGTATCCCGATAAAGGAGGCCTTGTAAGTAATCTATCACTTAACACATCCCGATACCACTCAGCTGGTTGAGATTTGTCTCACCTCCACTTTCTTCTGTTTTGAGGGTGAGTTCTTTGAACAGACCTGTGGTGTTGCCATGGGATCACCCATTTCCCCTATTGTTGCGAATGTTTTTATGGAATATTTTGAAGCCAAAGCTTTAGCCTCGGCCCGTCTCCTTCCCAAGCTGTCGAAAAGGTATGTTGATAACACCAGTGTCATCTGGTCCCATGGCCATGAGGAGTTGGATCTCTTCTTTAATCACCTCAACAACCAATCCTCGGCCATTAAGTTCACCATGGAAAAAGAAATCAATGGTTGCCTCCCCTTCTTGGATATTCTTATCTCTAAAAATAAGGATGGTTCCCTCTCCCATTCAGTATTCCGAAAGAAAACGCATACTGAGCGGTATCTTCACACCGATTCCCATCATTTCCCTGCTGAAAAATTGGGGGTTCTTAACACACTCGCTACTCGTGCCCTTAGGATTTCAGATAATAAGATCTTTGATAAGGAAAAATCCCATCTCCTTAATGTCTTTGTGGAGAATGGTTATAGTAGGTGCCTAGGTCAGAAGGCTTTTCTCAAAGCCTCGAAAAACTTGATTGTTAAAAAAGAACCTAAAGAACGCCTACTAGGTGTCCATCTTCCCTTTGTCGAGGGAGCCACAGACAAGATTGCTAGAATCCTTAAGAACTATAATATTCGCTCAACCTTTAGGCCCCTCAACACTATTCGAAAATCCCTCCGATCGGTGAAAGATCCCATTAACCCTAAGGACATGAAGGGTGTCTACTTGATCCCTTGTTCTTGTGGGACACCCTATATCGGGGAAACTGGGCGCTCCATCCATCAAAGGTTGAATGAACATGCAGCTGACCTAAGACATGGGAGAACCAAGTCTTCAATGTTGGAAGAGCATGCAGAAAAGGCCAAGCATCATGTTTGTATTGAGGACGCTAAGGTTATTACCAAGGTTTCTCATTTCCATCACCGTAAATTCAGGGAAGCGATTGAAATTGGAAAAAGGCCTAACAATATCAATAGGGATGATGGCTGGAAGATCAATCGTCATTGGATATTTTCCCTTTCTTCTTAGTCTTATCAGGGTTTCCCCTTTTCCCTGGTTCCTTCTCCTTATAGCTTCCTTTTCCTGCGTCCTAGGGTTCTCTTTTTTGTTTTATTTTCTGCTTTTGTCGTTTTCTTTTCCTCCTTGTTTAAAAAATAAAATAAATAAATAAATAAAAATTATATTTATAATTAAAATAAATAAAATAAATAAATAATAAAATAAAAAATAAAATAAAATAAATAATAGATAATAATATATATATATATATATAATAAAATAAATAAATAATATATATATATATATAGAAAAATAAAATTGATAATATAATTAATAGATTATAATAAATAAAAAAAAAAAAATTAACACTCGTTTTAATTTTTATTACTATTTCCTTATTTAAGATTTCATGTATAAATAAATAAATATAATAATAAAATGAAATTAAATAGAAATAGAGGTCAATTTTAACCAATACTCTAGATCATAATTATAATTTTTGAATTCATAAATTAATTAATTAGTAAATAATTGAAATATACTAATAAAATTCTCATCCCTAGCAATTCATTTGATTAAATAAAATTGGGAATAGGTAACTTAATAAAATTTGAGAATATAACTTTCTATAAAAAAACCCCCTTTTGACATCGTAAATGAGTTGGAATGAATAATTTATATATAAATATATATATTATATATTATATATATATATATATATATTGAAAACTAATACATTTCAATGGTTATTTATTTCGATTACCTTTGACTTATTAATATTGTAATTTTATTTTTTAACTGTTATAGATAGTCGTTGATAGTCAACCCAGTCAGCCTAGCCGTTTGGAGGATCTACTCTCCTTATATATTTGATAGCCTTGATCTGACTCCTCAACTTTTCCTCACGATGAACCACACTAGTTGGTTCGAAACGCGTCGGCAAAAGTTTTTCTGAATGTGATTTACGCCGAAAGATCTTCTATATATGTAATGGATCACAAAAGCCTCAATTCAACAACTATTTATAGAGTTATAACTAACTAATTATAAATAT
>APFE031164481.1:13305-93503 GCA_000404065.3 Pinus taeda
GCCCTTTGAATTCCTTCAAAATAAATTTTCAAACCAATCTTAAGCAAAAATTTAAAAAAATCTACACACCTTTTTTTCTTTGTAGGAGCTCGATATTGCATCTGATGTATCTCTATACTTTCAGAACATCCAATTCTAAAATTGCGACCTATGGTATCCCTCTGTGTCCTCTTTCCCATGCCACCAGTCAGACCCCAATTGGATTCTCCAATGAAGAGTTATGCCAAATATCCCACAGTGACCTGATTATAGACCTTTTCAGAAGAGCGAACTTGTATGAAGTGCCACGTGTCACTATTTGGACCTCTAGCTCTAAAAAATATCTAGAAGAAACTACAGTCTGTCCTCTTTCTATACCTTTTTTTGAAATTTCAATCCGATGCTCAGAGAGAAAGTTATGATGATTTTTCCCAGGTCACCTGTTTGGAATGTAATTCAGGACTCTGCAAAAAGACAAACTTCCTCATATCATATCTCCGCAAATATAGCGCGAAAAGCTTTGAAATTTGGACCCAAGGTTCAGCGAGATTTCTTCTCAAATGGGTGTTTCTTGCGACTTCTGAAACGTTGCAAAAAAAAATTTATAGCGAAAATTCCACGATGACCTGTTTGGAGCAGCGAAACCCTAGAATCCAAAGCTCTAATACCAAATGTTATGAAACCAGCTCAAGAAAAGATAGAAAAGATAGATCAACGCCTTCGAATTCAGACTCTTTGAGGGGGCAACCTCCTTTACATTACATAAATGAACAATTCTTGGATGATTCAAATGATAAAACCTCCTTTCTATATATATATAGGAGTCTAAGGAGTCACAATATATCCCAGCTGACCTAACAATAATAATATAAAGCCACAAAAATAACAATAGAGGGATTCTATGGGGCACAGTAATAACAATATGGGGACAATGGGGGCACAACAATATTAATAAGGGGTACAACTACAATAGTAATGGGGTAATCACTAGTATTATAGGGACCCAACAAGAAGCCACACAAAATCATGTGTGGATGCATGCCATGGTAGAAGAGTATAGTTCCATCATGACAAATGATGTGTGGGAGGTGGTGCCTAGACCAAAGGATAGATTAGTTGTGGGTTCCAAGTGAATCTACAAGATCAAATATGTTGTAGATGGAAGTGTAGAGAAGTATAAGGCTAGATTTGTGGCAAAGGGGTATGCAACAAAAAAAGGGATATACTATGAGGAGACCTTCGCCCCAGTTGTCAGATATACCTCTATTAGATCTGTCATATCCCTAGTAGCACAGATGGGATGTGAAATTCACCAGATCGACGTTGAGATAACATTCTTGAATGGGGCGGTAGAAGAAGAGGTGTACATAGAGAAGCCTGAAGGCTTCGAGACTCATGTGAAGCGCACTCATGTATGCAGATTGAAGAAAGCCCTATATGGGCTCAAGAATGCACCTAGGGCGTGGTATGGCCGGATTGACATTTACATGCACCAGTTGGGATTCGTCGAGAGTGGTGTAGATCCCAATCTCTACTATCTAATGGTGGAGAATGAGCCTCTTATTCTGGTTTTATATCTAGATGATATGTTTTTGATGGTATGATTGAGGCTCATAGAGGATTGCAAAAGGAACCTTGCAGCAAAATTTGACATGAAGGATATGGGGCTAATGCACTAATTTTTGGGGTTGGAAGTATGGCAGAAGAATGGAGAAATCTTCCTTGGGAAAGGGAGATATGCTACAAAAATTGTAAAGAGATTCAAAATGTAGGATTACAGACCCATGGCAATACCCATGATTACCAACTGGAAAAAATATAGATGCCTCAAGGGACAGGGAAGTCGACCCCACCGTGTACAAACAACTGATTGGGTCACTCATGTATCTGGTCAACACTAGGCTAGACATTTGTTTCTTTGTTAATACCCTTAATCATTTCATGGTGGAACTAAAAAGGGTACATTGGACAACATCTAGGAACATTCTCAGATATGTTCGTGGAACAGTCGGACTAGGGTTGAAATATATTCGAGGAGATGATGTCATGTTGAGTGAATTCACATATGCAGATCAGGCGGTAGTTCAGTGGACAGGAAAAGTACCTCCATGTACTGCTTCAACATTGGATTAGGGATGATCTCTTGGTGTAGCAGGAAGTAGAAGTCAGTAGCACTAAGCTCAACAGAAGCATAATATATGGCAACTAGCACAACTACGTATGAAGTCATATGGCTTAGCAAATTTTTGGTGAGTTTGTTCAGGAACAAAATGGGAGTGACTAGTGTTTACTGTGATAATCAAAGTTGCATAAAACTCTCTCAGAATCTAGTATTTCATGATAGGTCAAATCGAATTTATATCATATGTCATTTCATCAGGGATTGCATTCAACGTGGGGAAAACCAACTGCAATATGTCCCCACAGGAGATCAAGTCATAGACATACTCATAAAATCTCTAGGGAGGGCTAAGTTCATCCAGTTCAGGTAACCGATAGGTATGGTCGAGAACCTGTTTCAGTAGCACATGGATTCTCAGTTGCAGCGGCAGTAGATGAGAGGGAGTTGCAGTGGAGAGGAAGTAGTTGACAACGGTTCAATAGGGTTAGGAACAACTTAGATGCATCTCATATTAGAGTTGCGCAGTAGTGATGGGAAAAGTAGTCAAACATCAATAGCGTGATAGGAGGTAAAGAAGAGACATGATGTTTCTTTAGTGGGTTGCAGCACTAGAACACATTCCTTGCCAAGAGGGAGTGTTGATGTTTGTAGTGTCAGATGTGTTCTAGCCACAAAAGTTTGTAGAGAGGCTAGAATAAATGTACTCTCCAAAACCCAGAAAGCGTTTATAGAAATTCCACCTAGATACGACTTAATTAAAATAATTAACTTTTTTGAATGAATCCCGAAGTCTAAACTTAGGAAATCTAGTTAATTAAAGGGTATTAATTAATTCATGGTGAGAATCTTCTAGAAGAAGACATGGATTGACTTCTAGTTAATCTTAGCCGTTGATAATGTTTTAATATTGGCCATTGGTGCTCCAAAAAAAGATTATAAGAAGAATTTGATGGGTAGATGTAGAACACAGTAGGGCAGATACTCAATTTCTCAAGCAGATCAATTTTCTTAGTGGTTGAAGTTTGGAAAGAGAAAATCGAGTCAGAGAGTGAGTTGCAAGTGGGAGAGAGAGGGCATTAGCATAGTCTAAGAGTGTAGGATAAATCTGGAGGAGGAAGCACAAAGGAGGGATGTAGGTTAGTGTAGCAGAATGGTTGACGCAAGGCCCACTCAGTCATTGTGTAGAGAGTGACACAGAAGGGCCAACGAAAGAGGCGTGAGGTCCTCTTTAGGGTCAGAAAATTGATGTGGAGTGTGAGAAATTCACCAATAAATTTCTCTCATTGACCCTTCCTCTATTTTGCGTTGTACATAAATTATTGTTGAAGATTAATAAAAGAAACCATCACATGTTGCACTGGTTTTCTCACATTAGTTTTTTCCAGGGACAATTATCCAAAAATAACTGCGTCATTGTGGTTATATATGTGCTTCTATTTTCTTTGTATTTATTTTCTGCATAATTCTATTTGTGAAGGTTGCAGTGTATGTATTTTGATATTTTTCTGTAGAAAATTGCAAATAATTTGTTTAAGTAATTTAACAAATAGAAGAAATATTATTAGCTACTACAGTAAGATTCAAGATTACAGAATTTTCACAGAAGGGAGGTAAAGTAGGCTCTTTTAAGAGCAAGAAATTCTCAATTTGAGAGTGAGAAATTTCTTCTTGATTTAAGACAAAAGGGAGTTTTCCACTTTCTTATTTTAAAATGGGATGGGGATCACCCTAGTAGAGTGGGGTTTGAGGCCACAAATGATAACCTTAAGTATGGGTGAGACCTTTAGGGAAGTCTAGTTCAACATCATGAATGATTGTTGAAGGGCGAGGATGAGTGGGGTTACTATGAATTAATAATGTGTCAATCGTGATAAGCTAAAGAAATTCCATCATGAAAGATAGAGGTCTGGTGAGGGGATGCCATGGAGAGCATATCAAAATAACATGAGAGAGGAAAGAGGGGAACCTTCCCTCTCTTATAGAATAAGGATAGAATACCCCATGTTATGGGAGAATGGATTGAACATGAAATAAAGAGGGAGATTTTCTTACAAGAGGAAAGGTTTAATGGGAACTCCTTTGTAGAGTTTCCAAAATGTAGTGAACAAATATATTCATTAAACCACATTTAATGTGAGGGAAAGGATGGAAGACCATCCAAGTTCAAACACACTCTAATATAGGGAGAAGAGATGATAGTGAAGTTTCTATGATTTTAGGGTGAAGCTAAAAGATACTAAGGTAAGGAAAAATAGGATGAATATAAGAGGGAAAGGCATTAAGACGAATTAGACCTTAATATTTTATTAATGATACACTATGGATTTAGGTGATTAGAATAATTTAATTAGGTTTTATATTAAATTTACCAAAAAATAGTGAAGGAAATCAAGCCAATTATTTAGGGTTAATTAACAAGCAATTCCTTTAGTGAACTAGAAACCTTAATGTTGAAAATGGAAAGTGATGAAAGAAGAGAACTCACTCAAAATTCATTATTAGATATGATGAAACTCCCTAGGATGAAGTGAAGGGTTATAGAGAGTAAAGTAGGGCCTTTAAAAGATAAAATACTCAACCTCACATGGTTAAAGAAAACCCAAAAAATATTTACAAAAAAAAATATAAAGGTATAAATAGGAAAATGAGTGACATCAAAGTGTAAGAGAATGTTGTATTAGACATTAGATTACTTGAGTCATAATTAATTGTCACACCTTGCCTTTCGACTATGTACCATGGTTCTATTTATAATGGCACCACATTTTTTTAGGCCCAAAACAACCATCTATTAGGCAACTTGTGCATTATAGTTTTTGTAACATACAAGAATCTATTATATTATCAATGCCAATATATAAAGAAGATTTAAGGGTTTTGATCCAAGTTGTGTCCATAAATTGCAAATCTCAATTGAATTTTGTAACTATCGACCTAATTTAAAGGGTTTACATCCCCAAAAAGACCCATGATGTTAGGGAGTGCCCCAAATGGGTGTCCTAGGGATCAAAATGAGTAAAATTTGTGACCAAAGGAAATAGGGTCCTAAGGAACACACCCAAGTGTTAGGCATCTCAGTTAGGACCCATGTCCATGCAAAGGTGAGAGAGAATCTCGGAAGGTGATCCATTGTATTAGAGTAATAGTTGAGAGGTATTATGTCATGATTGTGTAGGTCATGCATGAACACAACATAAGGGTGGAGTATAAAAGGCTCCTCCTAGTGGGTAAGAATATGTGAATTATTAAGTACTAATTCCATACACTATAGATATAACTTGAAAATATGATCTCCAAACTATTGTGGATATTCCATTGGATAGTCCATGACAACAGATCTGATAACAATATATTAAAATACTGGAATTTTACTATTATAGTTTTATTAAAATTCTAGATTTGTAGATTTAACTATAATTAGTGCATGCATGCGAATGGAAATTATGTAGAAAGTAGAGAATGATAAAATAAATTCACACACACACACACACATAAGACACAAGATATGCTCTCTGGGAAACCCTTTTTGGAGAAAATCAAGCTGGAAGGTGAGGCCGCTTCACTCGCTTTCTCTGTCTCAAAATATGGCTGCAGGTACAAAGATGTAATTCTTGTGGCCCATGGGCTGCTATAGTGCATAGATCCTTTTGTGTGCTCTAACTCTTATCTCTCCTAGCTATCTTTGCTCAGCTACGGAAAAAAATGTTCTCAAAAGAATGGAATGCCTCCTCCTCCTAGTGGTTCGATTATAACATAGCTTGATAGCCTACTAGTGGTTAATTTTGACTACATCAGCTCTTAACTAGAGTTACAATATAGACCCTTCTTGAGTCTTTTACATCATAATCATGTGGCTAGCCCCTGTTCCATGAATAATGCGAGCTGACGTGGCATCCTCCTGAAGTATAGGTGTGAAAACAGGAAGGTCAACTTCTGAGTGACATAACTTTTGCATATAGACTCCGATTGATGCGCTTCTTGTGTCGTTAGCAATATCTTTGTGTGTAGAATAACGATAAATGGTGTGAATTATTGCAACAAAATTTTACCCCCAAAAAACGTCGTTTGATGCCTCAAAACTCTCTCAGAATGTTTCAGACCCCTTTTTTCCAAACAAGGTCCTATTGGTAAAAATGACCCCGTGAGCTGATTCCTCCACTTTTTCCACTCCAAATGCATCGAGATGGATGACATGCAATACAATGATCCAATCCAGATCAAAAGATCATGTATACAAGTGATAACTTGCAAAGTCACTTGATAATAAATTGAGTCTTAAGCCAAAATCATTATTACCATGTTGGAGAACTAGTGAATTGCAAAAGTGAAGAATAATGAATTTAAAAAAGAGATGGTATTGATAAACATTGTTATAGCACTGAAGCACAAGTGATTATATCTTAAGATATGAAATAAGACATATATACTACTATATATGACCACGACAAATTGTTTCATGGGATGATCTATATATATATTAATCCAATGCATATTAATTCCCATGAAATGAGGAAGACATAGTTAAGTTACATTAATCATCTTAATCACACGCTTATCCCCATATCCTTTTACTTTGACTTGAGCACCAATCAACTTAATTGAGATTGCCATTAGTTAGTTTGACTTCTAACTTAACTTGCTAGTTGACCTTCAACTACTAACTAACTATCTTTAGACAATCTAAAAATGGAATGAATCTATTATTCCAACATTTTGTTAGCAAATGAAATACCAAAATTTACATAATCTAAAAAAGTAGTACAATTTCAAAGTTGTCAAGGTTGCTTTTCACCTGCCTATAATGTTCTTGAGTGAATCAACAAACAATGCTAGAGGGTGGAGGTGTGCGATAATTTTTTTTAATCACATAAAATAATTTTTTTGAATGGAAATTTTATAATGCAATTTTGTAAAAAAAAGTTTGTTTTGATTGAAAATACAAATAAATAAAATGACAAAATATATGACAAAAATAGACTTAATTTTTTTTTAAAAATGTGATTTTAATTAATAATATTTCTGGACCCAAAAAAAACTCAAAACCCATTCACATAAAAACACAAGCTAAATAATGCCACCTATTTTATTATTATTATTATTATTATTTTAAAACCATTTTGACTAGTCCCATTCATCCTACTAGAGTCTTGAGTCTTGCTCATCTAGCTTGGCAACCATACAGTGAAAGTGAAGTGTTTCCCATGTTCCTCGTGATCTATTTGGAGTGAGTCCCATATCACATGTGATGGACTATGGCCACTAATAGATATATTCGACTTTCATTATTATCTTCAATTTCCAACACCTAATTAAAAAGAACTTTAGAAAACGTGAAAACATAGGAGATAACACGAGATTTGTAAGAGAAACCCATTGATTGTGATGTTATCCACTTTCACGGATGATGAAGTCATTGATTGTGATATTATTTGGCTTTTCCTACTTATACATTGTATTGGCATCAACTTTCTAATTCAAAATAAGATGATAGGCCAACTTTTCACTATTTTTTAAGGATAAAATCCCACATTTTTCAAGCACTTGATAACCATTTTTAAGATGTAGCTTAAGTTCTTATCCACAAGATTTTCCCACATTCTTTTCTCAAGATTTTCCCAAATCCTTTGAAAATAGGTTTATGAAATATCTTTCATTCAAGCATGATTTGCTTAATAATGATGACACTGTGAATATGGGCATTGACTTGTTAAAGGACTTCTATTTAGTTTCTCTTTACGGACACAGACTTCTATTTACTTTGTCTTTCATTCAAGTATGATTTGCTTGATAATGATGACATTGTGAATATGGGCATTGACTTGACTTGTTAAAGGACTTCTATTTACTTTGTCTTTACGGACACATTGGGACATAAAACCCTAATATGTATTAATGATTTGGCATTTCTTCTTAAAACCTACTAAACATTATAGGAATGTTAATGACTCTTTGGTATTTCTTCCTGAGACCAACCAAACATTGTAGGATTATAGGAATGTATCATTTGCCTTTAATGACTCTTTGGTATTTCTTTCTAATAATGACTCCTTGGTATTTTTCTTAAGAATAAACATTATAGGAATATCATTTTCTCTTAAGAGAAAACATTATAGGAATGTATCGTTTGCCTTTATTAATGACTTCTTGGTATTTATTCCTAAGAGTAAAGATACATGAATTTACTTTGTATTTTGGGGACATAAAACCCCTTACTAGCATCTTTTGACTTCATTAATGACTCCTAGGTATATACTTTGTCTTTTAGGACATAAAACATTTAAAGCATCTTTTGAACTATGACTCTTGAGTATTAGCTCCTAAGAATACACAATATAGTATTTTGAGTGTAATCAATATATATTTGACAAAATTCACTTAATACCACTTATCATTGCATTTGCATAGTCTTTTAAGTTATTTTGGGTTGAAAGCATGGCCTCTCACTATATATTTTAGTCTGTGAAGTTCTAAGGTGTAAGATGTCAAGAATGTCACTGGGATTTGAATCTCGTTTATTGTATTTTTTAGATAAGAATTTTGATATTATAAAAAAATGGAACATGATATGTATAAAGATGAACATAATATGTAATAGTAATTAATAATATATTATTAATGTAGTAGTGTTGGAATGTTTTTTATATTTTTGGAATAGTTTTGCTTAAATTTAGTGAAAAAATAGAAAAATTGTTGAAATTACAATAATTATAAAATTCGATATTATGAGTGTAACAAATATTTTTTTCAAGGTATTTAATTTATTTATGCATTCAAAATTCCAGCTTTAGCAGTGCGAAATTGCAATTTTATCAACAATTTCATAACCAAATTATGGTGATATGAAAAAAATCTCAAAATTAAAAAGTTTAAACTTATCTTTTTTTTTTTCCAAGGAAAAAATCGAACTTCTTATTAAGGCAATAAAAAGTTACATAGTATATGCAGTTAAGCATTTAGTGAACTGTATGTTTACCATCTAAACATAGAGTTTGATCTGAGCTGGTAAGAAAAAACATCTTACTTTCCCATCTCAATATGCAAATATGGTCGTTGAACAAATTTGCGGGCCTCCTCATAGAGGAAAACAACCCAAACAAGAATAGGGTTAGTAGCCAACCATCAAATCGAGCAAAAAGCCAAAACTGATTTTCCTATGTTCATAGTATAATGTTTATAAACATAATATGAAGTTTGAGAGTCCAACATTGAGAAAACATATTAACAAAAATAGAAACTGAGCAAAAAGTTGATTAAACTTTGGCTCTGTATATGATCTCAAAAAGGAGGCAGATCTGACACACAGATTTCTTCATCTTCGGACTCTTCTATGCATCAACAATCCAGATCCTATTGCACACCCACTTTAGAAAGTTGGTCTGTTGCATTGTTCTGTTCCCTATAAATGTGACATATAGTAATTTCATTAAAAAACTGCTTAAAATATTTAGCTTCTTCTAACAAAGGAGATAGAATATAATTCTGACATCTGCTCTCACCATTGAACCATTTGATAACATTCATTAAGTCCCCAGAAATCTGAACCGAAGTAATGCCAAGATGAGAAAGCCATCAGAGAAAGAGTTTTAAGGATTGAAGTTCCACATAATTATTAGATCCTTCACCCAACCCCATTGAGGCTTTTAGGCATCTTTGTGCTTTCAAGTGAATCACCATGTATGCCCCACATCTATTCCTTTGATCGGATGCCTCATCAAAGTAAGCCAATGGGATGTTTCCTTTGATTTGTTCCTCCCTTATCTCCCTATTGATTAATTCCCAAGATGCAGGTTCAGGGATACTCTCATAAATTGTAGAACATTCAATAGAAATGTGTGCTCATGAAGGAGTCTGGTCCTTAAAGATATTTCGGTTCCAGGCTAGTCAAATGCCCCAGGATATTATTAATGGTAAGTTACGCAAGTTCCCTTCTATAGATTCCTTCCATCAATTTTTGCATACCTCTTTTAGGACTTCACCCTCCCACTCCTTGTCGTTCTTTAGTAGCCTCCTAGATTCGAACCACACTACTCTACTAAAGGGGCATTTTAGAAATAGGTGTTGTATCAATTCTTCATCATTTTTGCACAATGAACACCATCTCGCGCCTGTCTTAAACCTCTTTTGAATATTGTCCCAAGTAGTAACTTTATTCCATATAATACACCAGAAAAACATTCTTGCTTTTGATGGACAGTTAAGCTTCTAGATGTGTTTCACCCACCACTCCGAGATCCCCCATCCCTTTTTTGACATAAGGAAATTGTATCCAAATTTTGGGGAGTAATTACTAGTAGGAGCATATGCCCACCTTAGTCGATCTAGTCTATCTCTGAGCCTAACATCAGATCTTGTCAATTCCTTGGTGAAATGTTTCCACTCCTCCATCCATTGCTGATCAAGGTTAAGGTCTGCTCCAAATATCCATGCTTAGCCCCACATCGTGGAATGGAAGACTTTTTCAATATGCCTTAATGATGGATACCTCTTGTTTCAAGATGATTAATGATGCCCGGAGATAGTGAATAGCCTTCACTGCATCCCACCCATGGATCCTTCCCTATTCTTACTTGTTCTCCATTTCCAACCTGCCAGGAGAGTCCTTTCTCAATAATTTTAATAACGTCCAGAGTTGCTTTTCAAACTATTGAGGATTGAGCATATTTCTTGTTCGGCTTCCTCATCCACTCATCTAAAGGGGTGGGATCAATATACTTTCTTTTTACCATAAGTTTCCACATGTTTTCCATCATTAGTAGTCTCCATCCCAACTTTTCTGCTAAGGATGGTCCAAACGTTGTGAGGTCTTTTATACCCCATCCACCCCATTCCTTAGGCCTAGCCACCTTGTCCCAAGCCACCTAGAGGAGGACCGATTCCTCTTTAGATTCGACCCACAAAAATATATTGTACACTTGCCTCACCCTTTACAAAATTCCTTTCGAAACCTAGGCAAGAGCCGCCCAATATACAGGAATTGCCATTAATACACATATTATAAGAACTAATCTACCTGCTCTAGATAACCATTTGAAACTCCAATGATTGATCCTGGTTTCAATTTTAGCCACCAACCAATACCAATCTTGTTTCCTATATGAGTGAGGCTTTAAAAAGAACCCGAGATATTTGAAGTTGTCAACCATCTTCTTTCCTTCAAAAGGAAAATCCTCTGCAATATTTCTGGTTTCCATCTTATTGAAACCTTCCAGAATTATGGATGATTTTTCTTTATTAATGAAAAAAAATCTAATATTTGTTTTAAGGCCTTTGTTTCATTTCTGCTACCATTACTAAATAGGATAATATCATCCACGAACAACAAGTGAGTTATATATAGGTTGACTGCCACTTCTACTCCTTGTATGTCTCCTCCTCTCCTCCAATAACATTTGACTAAGTCTTTCTGCTACTACCAGGAAGAGAAGTGGGGATAGAGGGCATCCTTTTTGCATTCCTCTTTTATTCTGGAAAAACGTGGATGCCGCCTCGTTGGCCAGGATAGCAAAACTAACATTGTTCAAACAACCCATAATCCAGTTTATAAATCCAACTTGGGATCCCAAGTGTGTCAACAACATTCATAAATACAACCAATTGATCTGATCATAAGCTTTAGAGAGGTCTATTTTCACTCTTGCACCTTTACTTTTACTTTTTTTGATGTTGTGGATAGTTTCCTAAGCCACTCCTACTACTTCATGTATTTGCCTGCCATCTAGGAAACCAAATTGTTATTTTGAAATATTCCTTGAAAGGATTGGTTTCAATCTGACAGTTATAACTTTGGCAATTATTTTGTAGATGCAATTACATACTGATATTGGCCTAAAGTCCTCAAAAGATGAACGATCCTCCTTTTTTGGGATTAGGGCTATGAATGTGGAGTTGAAAGGTTCATAGATCGCCCCTTTTATCCTAGATTCTTTGATCACCTCAGTTAGTTCATTTCCTATTGTCTCAAATAAGTGTTGAAAGAGCTCCACCATTCATCAATCCGAACTAGGGATCTTATCCTTTTGCATTGACTTTAAGATTCCTTCAACCTCCCCTCTAGTGGCTTCCCCCTTGAGAGCTTCATTTTCCTACTCTCCCACATACCTTGGGAAAACCTGAGTTGTCCTTACCACCTTAGTTATCAACACTTCTGAGGGGGCTTTGAAAAGATTTTTGAAATGGCTTCTTCCCATAATTGACAACTCCTCAAAGGATTTGACTTGCCTTCCATCCCCCAATTTTAAGGACCAAATAGTATTAGAGGTTTTCCTTCCTTTTGCATAATTTTGGAAAAATTTTGAGGTTTCATCTCCTGCCTTCAGACAAAATTCCATGCTTTTAAGTTGCCACTATTATTCTCTTATTGATATATTTTTTCTACGCTTTGACTCCATCATTTTGATCCTATCTCTTTTACCTATTGTTTCATATCCATCTTCTTGCAGAATTTCAAGTTGATCAAGTTCCAATCCTATCTGTGTTAGGTTTTCTTCTTATTTAACTTTCTTCTCTCTGGCCCATTCAATAGTTTCCTTCTTTAATCATTTTATGTTCTCCATGAACCAGAAAGATTTTCCTCCACCCTCGCTTGGGTCCACAGGTCTCTAGGTTTTTCTAAAGAAAATGTTATAAGAGTCCTCCATAAGCCAGGTTAGATTAAATTTAAATGGAGCAATTGGCGTTCTATTAGGCCCTTTCATTTCAAGTAGAACTAGTAAGTGATCAGAGTCGCCTCCTTCTCCTACCCAATTTCTAAATACTAGGATCATGACCACTACTTCTTCTCTCGAGAGGAACTTGTCCAACCTCTTTTCCACCCTATTTTCCGTTGTTCTCTTGTTCCTCCAAGTAGGTCTTGGTTTCAACAAGTTTATATCCATCAACTTCATTTCTCTAATTTTATTGAAAAATAAATCAGAAAGCAGGTTAGCATGAGCTGATGGTCCCCAGGTTTTAGAGATTCCCAAAGAAAAATTTAAATCCCCCCAATCACAAGGTTCAGATTTTCCATAAAATACTTTGAGCAAATATTATTCCGTTATGAAACCCTATCCTGACATGGACCATATATGTTAAGGATAAGAAGATTTGAACACAACTCCAACGAATAGACTTCTACTCCTAGGGCTTGGTCTAGACCCCACGAAGTAATAATATTTAGTCTACCCTCCTTCACTCCAATTTCCAAACCCCCAGATCTTCCTTTTGCATCCAATGCCTGGAAATGCCATCCAGGAAATATTTTCAACAGAGACTTAGTAACCTCTACTCTACATCTTGGTGTCTCTTGCAGAGAGTAGCACATCTGGGTTATAATTATTAATCAACGCTTTCAGATCCATTTTTTTAGGAGCACTGGCTAAACATCTACAATTAAATGACATAATAATCATTGAGAAATGATGAAGGTGGGGTTGTGCTACTCTAAGCACCCCTTATATGGATAGTTGCTTACCATCCGCAATGTCAATCTTGGCTCTCTGTTGGGCCTTGGATAGATTTGATTTCCTCCCTCTAGTTTGACGGGCCCCCTCAGGGATTATAATCATGCCCAAACCTCCCATAGCCTCCCAAGGAGGGGGTTTTTATCATGAGGTCTGAGGTTTTAATGAGGGTTAATAGAAAGAGTTACAACCAAAACATCATCCTCTTCACTCATCCCAGGACTTCGGTTCAGATGTAGTTCGGGGATTAAGGTGATTATATTATCCAATTGTTCACATACACTGTTAACATTTATATTATCAGGATTCATTAGCTTGGAGGGACTAAGCTTGGACAATGAATTAATCAAATATTGTAAAGGAGAATTGAGATAGGGGTTAGTGTAGAATTTTCTCTACAAATCAGCTAGCTCACTGATATCATGTAGAAATTTCACTTGTAGATCAAACTGATATATGCAATGTACTAAAGCATAATACTAGATCTACATCTACCATAAACTTTGCAGAAGCTTAATCAAACATGAGCAAAATCAAGCATGAATAGATATAACTGAGAATGAGAAGTAATCAACCATAACATCGAAGATATAACCTAGGGAAAGCACCAGCCTAAAACCCCATCTCTGTATTATCAATCAAGTGGAAATCCTCAACAACATACAAAAAGAATCAACTCAAAAGCTATCATGCTCTCTCTGTACTTTGATGATAAAGCTCATGGACTACCTAGGCCTATATATATAGGCTGCACAAGTACTCCAAGCTCCTATTTCTTTGCGCAGTTTTGATTGGGGACCAATGTCATAACATGTGTGAATTGGCCACATCATACCTGCTGTAACCTTAGGTCCAACTACGCAATCCATAAAGGAATAATATTCCTACTGCATGCAAGGAATATTCACAAGGAATATCCTAGCAACTGATAGTATGATGTCCCTCCATCTGATCTCAACTAGGTCTCTGTCTGAACTGACATGCATGAGTTATCCATGAGTGAATACTCAGTTATCTGAAATACAATAGTTACATGCATGGAAGCATTAACTAACTGAACTCCCATTAATTTAACAAACTGTTAAATTAATCTAACTAGACTTGACTAAGTTAAACTAAGTCAACTGATCCCACTCAATATAGAACTCATCCTTAATTCTTCAATCAGTGGAGAAAATCAAGGACACATTCCTCAATCAGTGGAGAAACTATTGCATGTTCTCATAAAGACTTCAAGTTCATAATTCCTTAACTAATTAACTCAAACTGAATTAATTAATTAATTTACAAACTACTGTTAATATCAAATTCGAATTTTACTTCCTATTTTTAGTCCAGGGACTAACTAAAATAGGAATCCATCCCAACTACTAAAAATAGAAATTCTATTTTTAGCACTTCCATTTTTCATTCCCTGTTGCTCAATCCAGCACTGATACCCAAATTTCTATGTATAGCAGTTCTATTTTTAGCACTTCTTGTTGCTATTTTCAACACTCCCTCTCAACAAGAAAGGAATTCATCTCGAACCCGATCCTATACCTTTGGAATGTTCTGCATGCAACACTTCTCCCAAGTTTGAATGCTCCAGCAACCCTCGGAACAAAAAACTCCCCAATGACCTCTCTGTTGCGCTAGAAACATACTCTGATGCTAAAGCTCTACCTGCTACTAACAAGTGCTCCCTCTCTGACCTCTAAGCTGCTGCAACACTCCATGCATCTTGCACCATTGCACACCTCTCTGTGCCATCCTACACTGTGCAACACACTTGTGCCTCTCGCATCGCTGCAGCCTGCTAGCTCTGTGCTGTCCTGGGATTCCCTGCACTGTAGCTCTCTCTACCACTCCATCTGCATCTATCTCTACCCAATCAATCAATTATGCTACTCCTAATTGGGGCTCTTGTAGCAAAGTTGAATCAAAGAGGTTGGGTACCTCAAGGATCCTGCCCCTCCTCCTTGGGATGATCACTCCACATCGCCCCACCTCTTACCTGGAGGTATGGCTGTATGTGATCCCTCTACCCACCTGGTTTGAAGTTTCCCCCTACTCGAGGTCTTTGCATGAGTATATGTCTCTACTTGATCTCCTCTCAACTTCCCCTATTGTGGCTACTCCACAACCTCCTAAAGCTGTTGCACAAATCATGGCTACTCCACAATCGTTTGATACTTCTTCTAGCACTGCATGTTGAGGGGTAATATACTCTCCCTCTCAACCACCAATTCTCCATCAGTTGCCTTGCTACTCAAGGCTTTGCATGCATCTTGAACCTCAAGAACATATAGGTTCTTGACCCATGAACCAATCTGCTTCACCTGTCTAGTGATGATGTGTCTAAGGAAAACCTTTCCCATACTGAAGACTACATCATAGCCTCTGTCTTCTAGCGTCGTGATCGACACCAAGTTTATCTTCAGTCTTGGTACATACTTGACATCGGTCAAGGTAATGTGAGCTCCATGCTCCCTCTAAAATATATCCGTGCCTACACCTGAGACACTATACTTTTCATCATTACCCATTGCTATGAGTATCTGGAGATCTTTCTCCCTTAAAGTACTAAACAAACTCTTGTCGTTGATCATGTGGAAAGAAGCTCCACTGTCAAGAAACCAACCACTTCCCACCATGGATGAAATCATGCATGCGAAGAGTGTGAAATCCAACTCGAACTGTGAAGCAAGTGCCTCACCTTCAGATCCTTCCCCAAATCCCTTCTTGGATTTCCTCTGTGGACAATTTGTTGCAAAATGGCCCACCTCATGACAACGAAAGCATCGCACTTTCGATTTGTCAAAATTCTTCCCACCATGGGAAGAACTGGATTCAGAAAGAGAAACCTTCTCCTTCCCCTTCTTTGCCTTACTCACTAAGGCACAATTTTCTTCCTCCTCCATGGATGAAGAACCATCTTTGCTGTTTCTTCTTATCTCTTCCTGCATCAAATCCGACCAAAGTCGTTCCCAATCTGGTAGTTTCTCTTTTCCATTAACCAAGTCCTGGTAGCTATGCCAACTCTTAAGAAGACCGAGGAATGCAAGACTCACCATGTCATCATCAGCTGTCATGATCCCTACACTTCCAAGCTCATCCCTGCATGAGGTGAGCTTGTTCAGATACATAGAGATCGTGTCACCCTTTTCACACTTGATCTTTCAAAGTTTTTCCTTCAGTGCCAGCTTCCTCTAATCACTGCTATTCTGATAAAGATCTTTCAATGTTTCCCACATCGAAAACGAAGTCTCCTTCCCATGGAGGCTCGAGACAGTGTGATCTCGAACTCCCTCTAGGAGGATTCTCCTTGCTCTAGCCACACATTTTTTCCATTCCGCCAATTGAGTAGCATCATTCGGCTTCTGGAATTTTTGTTCAATGAAGTCCTTTAGACCGTTATCTTCTAATACTGCCTCCATGCGATCCTTCCAGGCTATATAATTCGAACTGCCATCAAGGGCATATTCAAGTCTCAAACCACTGAACACCATCGGTGAAATAGATGTGATAAGAACTCAATTCAATATTCAGAAACCACAAACTTCAACTTCTCCCTTCTTGTATATTGTTCTTCCTTGATCACCTGGTAATGCAATGTACTAAAGAAAAACACTTGATCTACTTCTACAAACAATTTAGCGGAAGCTTAATCGAACATGAGCAACATCAATAGGAACACATATAACTAATAAGAAGGAACCAATCACACATAACACAGAAGAATTTACCCGGGGAAAGCCTCAGACTAAAACCCCAACTTTGTATTATCATACAAGTGGAAATATATCCAGTATTACAAAAAGAATCATCTCAAAAGCTATCCTGCTCTCTCTGCAATACCTCTGCTGCTCATAGACAGTCAAAGGCCTCTATAAAACCTCTGGTCTGCCCTCCAAGCCTCCTATTTCTTTGTGCAATTTTAATTGGGGTCCAGTGCAGCCACTTGTGTGAATTGGCCTCTTCACACACTCACTAACCTTTGATCCAACCACGCAGTCCTAAAGGAGATAAATCCTTCTCATGGATGAGCTTCCTTTATAGGAAAAATATTCATCCAACTGATAATACACTGTCCCTTCTTTGATCTCAACTGGGTCTCTGCCTGAACTGACATGCATGAGTTATTCATGAGAGAATCTTCAGTTATCTGAAGTGCATCAGTTATATGCTATCATGCATTAACTAACTGAACTTATTTAATTTAAACAAACTGTTTAAATCAAATATAACTGGACTTGACTCAGTTAACTGAACCAACTAATTACTACTCAAATTAGAACTCATCCTTATCTCTTTAACTGATGGATAAATTCCTCAATTAATAAATAAATTGTTGCATGTCCTCACATAGACTTCATGTTTGATTTTTCACAACTAATTAACTCATGGTGAATTAATTTATTTATTTTCAAACAACTGTTAAGTTCAAATTCGAATTTTACTTCCTATGTTTAGTTCAGGGACTGACTAAAATAGGAATCCATCCTGAACTGCTAAAAATAACAATTCTATTTTTTGCACTTCCATTTTTCATTCCCTGTTGCTCAATCCAGCACTGATACCCAAACTACTATTTTTAGCGCTTCTATTTTTAGCATTTCTTTTGCCATTTTCAACATTTTTATTTTGTAGTTGGCAGGAAATACGTGATTTGTCTTCTTTCTTCAAATTCAAAGTAAAAATTTGGTATTTTGTTTTTATTTTGTAGTTGGTAGGAAATGAGTGATTTATATTCTTTCTTCAAATTCAAAGTAAAAATGTGGTATTTTGTTTTTATCTTGTAGTTGGTAGGAAATGAGTGATTTGTCTTCCTTCTTAAAATTCAAAGTAAAAATTTGATATTTTGTTTTTTATATAAAAATAATTGTTTCTATTTTAATTTCTATAAATAATGAATTATAAGATTTAAATTGTAAAATTAATTTGATACAAAACAACAAATAGATTATTGTTGTAAGTGTCAGTTATAATCATGTTTTTGGTTTTTTAGACATGAGTTGAAGGCACCTTCCTCATCCACCAAAATTCAATTGTTGAATAACCTCCATCACCAAGTAACATTGAGTATATTGTATTTTGCAATATGGAAAAAGAGCACATAAATGAAGAAGTTGGGAGTGAAACCAATTTCAAATTTATCATCCTTGATGAGGCACCATATTTCAATATGAAGAACATATCTCCTTAATCCCTACCCAATTTTTGAGGTATGGCCACAAAATACCCTAATGCCTTTTTATTTGAATTTGACATTTTATGTCATAATTATAACTATGTAAATGATTCCGATAAACTAGAGTTATTTCCTACAAATTTAAAAGACTCTGCATTGAGATGGTTCATGGGGTTAGGAGAACATAGAATTAGATTTTGGTATCATATGAAAACTACTTTTCTTAAAAGGGTAGTTTAGGCTTGTCGATATGATGATTGTAGGCCCACACTTGGTCAAAACCTAGTTTAGGATTAGACATTCTTCGTTAGAATGTTGGATAAATTTTTACAAGTCTTAGTGATCACCTCTCCTTTTATTCTACCTTAGGTATAAGTGGGTTTTTCATAAATTCCTACTTCAGGTCTTCTATGACTTTAAAAGTGTAACTTATTAAACATTGAGTGAGAATGGGTACAATTTGATACTAATTTTATGTATACATAACCCTTCCATGTATACTAATAATTACCTGTAAAAGTACCATGCAATTTTATGTATACAAACCCTTCCTTTCATATTTGTGAATAAGATGTTTCTCGAATTTCTTCTCTAAATTTTGTACATAATTCTTCTAGGTTTTGGCACACTTTGTAGTCCTTGTTTATATATATATCAATATTTATGACCAATCCTTGTACATAGAAAATGGAGCACATGACTCCCGGTTTCTGGGTTTCTAAACTTCTATTTTTTCTGAAGGATTTTGTCACTTGGCAGTGACTTCTTGTTGGTTGAGGGATAACCTAATAGCCCTTTTCTAGTGTGTGTGTGTGTGTGTGTGTGTATAAACACATCTGAAAATAATATCCTATTTAACTCGTAGTTTTTGTACAGGATCAAATATCAAATTTGGGAGAACCTTTCCCAGAACATTTACATATAGAACTATTTCTTCAGAGTTAAATCTAACAAAATTAAACCCTTTTTAACACGAGACCTTATACTCATTAAAACATTATATTAATTCCTATCTCCTACATAGAAACATAAGCAAAAATTAAAACTCAAAATCTTAGCAATTCATAACATACAACCTAGTTACTTATTCATATTTTTGAAAATATAAGAGGAGCTACCACGCTCCTCCCAATTGATGAACTGTTGTCTTCAACAATTCTACCTAATATCCAAAACCATTCTCTATTAGGAAACAAAGCATTAACTTCCACAACTTTAACTCCTCAAGCCATAATAATGTCTTACTAAATCTAGGTTGAAAATCCTTGTTTTGTGTAGGTCCATTCTTTCTGTCTCACTGGAACCTCATTTTCTAGATTTCCTTTCTCTCCCACAATATTATTTTTCCAAATAATATTCTTCAACGCATGAAATTTTTCTCCCCTCATGATAGTTCTAGTGGTAAGATATCATCCCTCGAAGATGGATGACTTTTCTTTTTTTTTGTGTCAACTATCCTTTTGTGGACTACAACTATTTTCTAACAATTTCTTGACAGTTGAGAGCCCAACTTCTCACGTGGTGGATCCTCTTATATTCTCAAAATAACAATAGGTAAAAATAACATAATTTTATTAATAACAATAAATATTTACATATATCATAATTAATATGTTCAACTTTACCTATTAGCCTCACGACCATCATTCATTCTCATGAAATAAAAACATAGAAGTCTAATACAAAATAATTTCATCAAGGGCACTACATCAAGCCTAGATACTCCTTCCATCAATGAGTCGTTACCTTCCCGATTAATGAAACATGGTAAAATACAAGCTACAAGCAAAATTTGTTCAATAGATACTCTATTTTCCTCTTTGTATGTGTCCTTGAAATAGGAGCACAAAAGCAATGTCTACAAATGAAGTGGCTAGTGATAAATCAGGTTTTTGTTATCCCCCACATAGTGTTTATACCTTATCACCAATTTTCTACCCAGTGAAGGTACTTATTGTTTTCATCACTTGCTTCTAACCACAGGGAACAAATTTTCAACCTCCACTCTTCTGATCCAACATGATTATCTTCCTCTTTTATTCAATATTCTGGATCCTTTATTTAAGCTCTAGAGGAGGCTCCACTAAGGTGTGCTACTCATGGAGAAGGGTTAGTGAGGATTCTATATTCACTAAGTATTTTGAATCACCCTCCTTTTTTCCCAAGATGTTATGATGTCGTTTGAATTTTTTAAGTTCCCCTGGAACTGTATTGTTAGGGATTTATGCAAATTAGAGTTGTAAGGAATCCAATTTTGTTTTAATAACCCTATCAAAGAAGGGTCTTAAAGCCAGTGCACATTCAGTTTAAAAGGAATGGGAAGGTGTTCTGAAAAAGGTTCAATCTATAGTAGAATGGGAACATGATCTGAATCTCCCCATATCGAAGTCCACTAACAAATTTTTAAGCTAATATCCAGTAGAGAATTAGACATAATATAATGGCCTAACCTTTTTGCAGTCTTGGTAGATCCAGAACTGTTATTTGTCTAGGAAGGCATCAATTTTCGAGGAAGGATACTACAAACCTTCATTTCCTCAAAGAGGTTGATGAAAAGATTAAGCAATGGGTCCAATTTTACTGTAGGCCCCCAAATTTCACATTTTCCCAAGGTGAGATTTAAATTTGCACCTATAAACACACGAACCTTATAAAAAAGTGGAAGGGAAGAAAAATATTTCTAGAAGTTTTTTCTCTCAACATATGGTCCATATATATTTACACCAACGAAATATTTACTGAGATCCATCGAAAAGAAGAATAGAAGTAGTCCCAAACGAACTAACTAGGATGTGAAAAGACATATATATTGAGCTAGTAAACTTGAAAAAGATCCCTACACATGCCAATGGCATCCAACGCTATGAATTCCCACTCAAGTAGGACTAATTTTAACAACTGTGTAGCTTTGTCTCCATTCAACATAGTCTCTTTGAGGAAAGGAACCTAAGGGGAGAGAGACTCAATGAGTTTTTTGATAGCCTGTTTTTTTGAGGGGTTGGTAAGACCCCTATAATTTAGAGAGAGTACCTTCATTTAAACTAGAAGCAAGGCCTGATGCTCTAAGCACACTTAAGATAGTAATTTCTTTCCTAGACTAAATTTCATCCATTTCCTTTGTTTGAGCTTTTAGCAAGAACAATTTCCTATCCATTATGGATTTCGATAAGTAAGAACTAGGAAAAACCCCAAAATCTCCTACTTGGTCTAAGGGTAGGACATCAAAGGAGTCTAAAGATTTAGGAGAGGAAAGATGATTCGAGGAATGACGATTATAAGCGGGGGATGGGAGGTACCCTCAGGAGGAGGAGGAGTAGAGGCAAGGGAAAGGAGTGAGCAGTTGGCTAGGTAATCAAAAGAATAAGGTGAAGGAGAATAAGGGAGAATGAAGAAAAAGGGATCCAAACATGGTGAAGTGAAACCAAAAATAGGTTTTATCAGCTTAGAAATAAGAGGAGGAAGAAATGCAGAAACTAAAGTGCTATCCATAATAGAACTATAAAACATAGTAGATAGATGTAAGGAGGGGACTCCTGGCATATGTGAGGATGATTAGCCCTCCAAACAAGGAACTAAAGAAGTAGACACACTAATGAGCTAGTGTGAGACCCTTGTAGAACATTGCAGAACAATATGGTCGAGCTCCTTGTCCTAGATCAATGACACCTTAAGTTGAATAGAAAGAAGAGGATCTAATGTCGAAGTAGTGTCCACTATAAGAGCTCAATTTGCCCTAGGGTTTTCCACTATGGCGTGACATGTAGGATGTTGTGGTAGATACATAGAGAAGAGTGAATCATTCCAAACCTAGTTTTTGGAGGATTTACCAAAAGGGAAACCCTTGCTAAGATGAC
The DNA here is from genome assembly GCA_000404065.3 of Pinus taeda. NCBI lineage: Eukaryota > Viridiplantae > Streptophyta > Pinopsida > Pinales > Pinaceae > Pinus > Pinus taeda. The sequence goes on from APFE031164481.1 coordinate 35,872, forward strand.
CACGCGTTTGACAATGCACACATTTGAAGGGGATTCCTTCATAATTGAGGCTCTGATGGTGTATGTTGTTCCCTATACTAATGATATGGAGTCTAGGAGTCTGACCTTGATATTTAAGTTGCCTAGAATGTGAGCTAACCCCATGTATCCATTATGGTAGAAAGAGAGATCATATTCATAAAAAAAACCCAAGTGTGTTGCATACCTCCTTTAAAACATCCTTCAACCAAAAAATGAGTAGTCTACGAAGTCAAACTCAAATTGGAATAATGTCAATTTTTTCAAATTGTGCATAAAATTTCATCGACCATTGTTTGGTGAATAATGCTTGAGTGCCCCAAAACTATCAACTGGATAAAATTTTCTAAACATCTTCCTTAGAAGTCATGATCTAGCCAATCCAACCCTTAACTAAGATCTTGTATTTTGGGGCATAATGCAACAATTAGAAAAAGTTATATTCTATTTATTTCCTCATAATTTCCATAAACACGGGTTTGCTACAAAACCATCCTACCAATGTTGATTTTTCCAACATGTAGATAACATTTAGTTGAATTCCCTTTTCAAGACTCAGTTCAAGTTCCTCTACCTTTCATTTAACACATTTTTTTCTTTGTTTATTGGGGGCTGACTAGAGGGATTCGTTTATGAGGAGGCCTAGGTTGCAAACCACCTCCACTAAACATTTCTAGTGTTATAAGGATGTCTAAGAAACTAGTAAGTAGTTGGAAAGGAAAATGACTAGCAGTTAAGTCCAAGGAAGGAAACCCAAAATGCATAAACAAGGATCCCAAATTTGGAAAGTCTAGTAGGTAACGTGGTGATGGAGTTGCACTTAGAGGAACAGAAGGTGGATAGGATGATTGGGTAGGTGGTACAGATGAAGACATGGAAGAGGGAGCATCAGGAAAATCACCAGCCATCATGACTAGTAATGGACCTCCACTCAAGACTTGTTATGCCATGATTACCTTTGATCTTGTGATTGACCAAGTTTTACCTTTTATTTCTGATGATAGGGGGGGAGCTTGTGATGATGGGAGAATGAGATAGGCTGGAGCAAGGTCCTTGTCATAAAGCCCAAAGGCAGTGTCTACTGAGACAGAGGAATTTCCCGGACGACCAAAAGTGGTCGGAATCCAGGCAAAATGATTTCAAAACATATTGCACCAATAGTGTTTGAATCATGTTTTTGATGGTGGAAATGGATTTAGCACCATCAAAGACTGCTGGGGCAACCAAAACCTTGAATTTTGATAGTTGTAACCTGGATTTACAAAAATCCTTGCCAGGTTTTATCAAAATCTTGTCGGAATTTCCATGATTTTCAGGGCAAAAGAGAAATCTAGTTAGACTACGGCAAGCCCAAATGGAAATGCCTTCAAGTGGGTTGTTAGAGTAATCTTGTTGATTGACGTACATGGCTTTAACTAGAGTGCTGAGAGAGAGTGATACAAAGGTCTATACCTTGGTGCAAGCCTTTCAACACTGTAACCCTAACCGTGAAATCCACATGCAACCATCTCTCTTCCCCTTACTAAGTGAATGCTTTCATTTTCTTTTTTCGAATTTTGTTGTTTTGTATATGTCACATTTTAATCATAAAATTTACTTTGTATAACATTCTAAAAAACCCTGAATGCGATATTTTGTAGTTGGTAGGAAATGAGTGATTTGTCTTCTTCCTTCAAATTCAAAGTAAAAATTTGATATTTTGTTTTTATTTTGTAATTGGTAGGAAATGAGTGATTTATATTCTTTCTTCAAATTCAAAGTAAAAATGTGCTATTTTGTTTTTATCTTGTAGTTGGTAGGAAATGAGTGATTTGTCTTCCTTCTTAAAATTCAAAGTAAAAATTTGATATTTTGTTTTTTATATAAAAATAATTGTTTCTATCTTAATTTCTATAAATAATGAATTATAAGATTTAAATTGTAAAATTAATTTGATATATAACCACACATAAATTATTGTTGTAAGTGTCCGTTATAATCATGTTTTTTGTTTTTTTGGATAAAAATAATTGTTATTATTTTCTTTTAGATAAATTATGAATTATAAAATTCAAATTGTACAACTAATTTGATATATAACAACCACATAAATTTTTGAAGTCGGTGTAAGTTGTAAGCTCAATATGGTCAAGTGTTGCTTTTTCTTAGCCAATCTTGGCATCTTTTGTGTCATCGCAATAAGTTGACTTTCTTACGCCCGTGTCGCACGCGATACGGCGATTTCGCTTTCTCCCTTTATGTCTTTTTTTTCTAATCGCCTGACGATTCTTTCTTTCGCGTCTCTGCAATACCGTGACTTTCTTACCCTCCGTGTCGGACGCAAGACGCCAATTTCGCTTTCTCCCGTGATATGTCTTTTCTTTCTTATCGCCTTACAATTTTATGTTATCTATAAGAGCACGCTGAATTTACATAGCGGAGAGCAGAATTCAGAAGCTTTGAAGGACGTTTGAGTGCTTGAGGAGTGAGGGAGCGAAATGGGTTATAATGATATGTCTTTTCTTCTCATCATCATGCTTCTATGCTTTCTCACTTATTCCCATTCCCATATTCATCCTGAAGATGGTTTATATGACCATCATCTCTATCATCCCATAAATTCTCTTCACCTTCATTCTGCTTCTCAAGATTTTGTTTCCAATGGACGTCAAATGCTGCAGGAAGGTCGTCGAACCCCGTTGTGGATGGACGTGCAGGCCCTTTTGTCTTTTAAGAAGCATATCAAACATCACTCTGGAAAGCTGTCCCGTTGGACATCAGAGAACTCGGAGGAGGTATGTTCCTGGTACGGTATTACCTGCACACATCAAAATCCAAGAGTAGTTGCCATAATCCTTCCTGGATTAAATTTGACAGGTACTCTTTCGCCGTCTATTGGCAGCCTCTCCCTGTTACATACTTTGAATCTTTCTCGTCATAATTTGACAGGAGAAATTCCACGTGAATTTGGGCAGCTTAAAAGGTTGAGAGTGCTTGACCTAAGCTTTAATGATATTATGCACTTCCATATTCCAGAATCACTCAGAATTAATTATATGCTTACGGGGTCTATTCCAACTTCACTGTCTAATTGCACAAGCCTTGAACTTATTGCCCTTCCTTATAACAACTTTACAGGTACCATAGCAACAGAGTTTAGTCATCTAGTAAAGTTGGAACTACTTGACTTGTCAGGGAACTCTGTCAGTGGCCGCGTCCTTACAATTCTCAGCAATTGTACTAAGCTAACGACCCTCTCCCTTAAATGGAACAGGTTCACAGGTTCCATACCAACAGAATTTGGTCGCCTAGTAAAGTTGGAACTGCTTGACTTGAGTGGCAACTCTTTGAGTGGCCACATCCCTTCGACTCTTGGCAACTGCACTAAGCTATCGACTCTCTCCCTTTCAATGAACAACTTCACAGGTACCATACCAACAGAGTTTGGGCGTCTGGTAGAGTTGCAACAGTTAGACTCAGAAGGCAACTCACTCTCTGGTAGCGACCTTCCAGCTCTAGAGGGTCGCATCCCTCCAACTCTTGCCAATTGTACTAAGCTATCAACTCTCAACCTTCGTTTTAACAAATTCATGGGGAGCATACTCATAGAGTTTGGTCGTCTAGTTCAGTTGGAATTTCTCGGCTTCAGTAGCAGCTCATTAAGTGGTCAGATCCCTCCGACTCTCGCCAATTGTACTAAGTTATCGACCATCTACTTTGACAATAACAGCTTCACAGGTACCATACCAATAGAGTTTGGTCGTCTAATTGAGTTGGAATACCTAGCTATACAACAGAACTCCTTAAGTGGTCAGATTCCTCCAACTCTGGGCAATTGTACTAAGCTACAACATCTATATTTGTATGATAATCAATTAAGTGGTCAGATTCCTCCAACTCTGGGCAATTGTACTAAGCTACAATATCTCAATTTGCATGAGAATCAATTGTTAGGAAAAATCCTTCGAAGTATCTTTAATAGTCTTACAGATTTGTATTCGGTGGATTTATCACGAAACAAGTTGGAAGGACCAATGCCAGCCTTACATAACTGTGGTTCATTAGCTGAACTTGATGTGTCAAAGGAAATCTGGACATAGGGCTTTCAGGTTCATTATTATATTTCTCTGGCCATTCTAATAATTTTTTTGGGCCTTTGAGTTCATCTTTTGTTCACTGCAATAGACTTGTAGTGCTGGATCTATGGAATAACAGATTAATGGCTCAGATACCAGGGTACTTTGCATCTTTTCACAAGTTACAAGTTTTAAGCCTCGGTTATAATGAGTTCTCTGGTGGTATTCATCAATGGATCACAAATATGACTCAGTTATATATTTTAGATTTATCTGGTAACAAATTCAGTGGAGGGATACCACTTGACCTTGAGAGACTTCAAGGATATGCCATAAATATATCTTGGCACAATAAGTCTTTCAGGGAGAAATACATACATAGCATAGCATATTGTGAAATGGAGATTGATATTAAAGGAAGATATTATAATTTATCTTCTGAGTTTGTTACCAACACAATATTTGATTTGTCCAACAATATTTTTACAGGTGAAATTCCTACAAATATAGGAAGTTTGAGTAGTTTGAGATTGTTGAATTTATCTTGGAACCAATTGCAAGGGAAAATTCCTTTTTCTCTTGGAAATATATCTACTTTAGAGCAATTGGACTTGGCCAACAATAATTTCACAGGAGAGATTCCTCAAGAGCTCTCCAAATTATCAATGTTGGCAGTTGTGAATTTTTCATCTAATAACTTATGTGGCTCAATCCCAAGAGGGACACAATTTTCCACTTTCCCTGTAAATTCATTTCAAAGCAACAAGTGCTTGTGTGGGTATCCTTTGACAACATGCAAAAACCTTAAAGCAAGATCAATGGGAGGAGTTGGTGCAAAAAGCAATGTTAAAGTAGGATGGTTGCATATTGTGAAAGAAAAGATGTCAATGATAGCACTGGGGACAGGAGTAATAATTGGCATTGGGGCAGTGGTTATTGTTTTAATAACCTGGAAGAAAGCATGGAATTGGATGGTGGTAGCCAGAAAACCAAAACCCTTTTATGGAGTGTATCGATTTCCTACATAGGAAATCACACCAGGAATTTCCAGCTTTCATTAGATGATACCAATATATGTGGTATCTTTGTTGTATATTCATATGTCAGCTTTCATTAGATGATACCAATATATGTGGTGAATCTTTGTTATATATTCATATGTGGTGTATCATTGATGTATATGTTGGTATGCGGTCTATTATTGATGTATATGTTCACTCCCTACATAGGAAATCACACCAGGAATTTCCAGCTTTCATTAGATATACCATATATGTGGTGAATCTTTGTTGTATATTCATATGTGGTGTATCATTGATGTATATGTTGGTATGTGGTCTATTATTGATGTATGTGTTAGTGAACGATGTTTAATTATGCATATGGTTGAATGCATGAAGATGGGTTACAGTTTTGGGCAAAATGTGGCCATGAAATTTCAAGTTTTTCCTAATGATAGTTTTTGCAAAAAAATATAGTGTCTTATAATCTCTTAATTTCCATTAAATGCAATGTATGTCCTTGCAACTTTTCACAAAAGACAAGAGGTATGTGTGGGTTCACGTTAGCATAACTATCTAAAATGTGTAATTAAAATATATATATATATATATATATATATATATATAATATATATATATATATATGAACATGATCTACATGGAGAGAACAAAATTTTTATTATTAAAAATTTAGTTTTTATGCAAAATTATAATTTATTATTTTAGAAATTGTGAAGTATATTTCAATTACATTTTGGAGACACATGTGTCTTTATTTCAACTCTTTAAAAAAATTGAAAAACCATGAGTACTCTTTTTCAAGGACTCGTAAACTAAGATAGTGGCCCTTTTTGAAATTTTTTCATTGTGTATATTTTATGTTATTGATTTTTTATTCAATCCCTTTGAAACTGTCTAAAAAAATTTCAAGTGTTATGTTTAAAAGAAATTAAATGAAAAATATCATATGAATTCGAAAGTGTCAAATTCATATGCCATTGGATAGAGGATTATTTTACAAATCCAACATGATGAACTCTGCCACTTAAAGACAAATTCTGCCCTAAATCCACTATGGTACAAAATGGGGTTGCAGAAAAAGCAATAGAAGGCGTGTTGAAACTGTGATTTTTAGGACACACGAGCTCGATTGAGCGCTTAAATTCAAAATTCAAATTGCTTGATCGAGCATTAAAAAAACTCTCGATTGAATCGTATACGTGGTTAACCAAAGGCTTGATTGAGCAATTTGAATTTTGAATTTAAGGGCTTGATCGAAAAATATAGCTCGATCAAGCCTTTAACTCAAGGTAGAAAGCGGCCCAATAGAGGATTTGTTTAAATGCTCGAACGAGCTATTTTTAAGTGTCTCAACAACTCAGTGGAGCATTTAAAAATTGCTCGATTGAACGCCTTTTTTTCACCAAAATATACCCTCACTTCACCAAAAAAAATGTAACCCAACTCCTTGCTATCACCAATATAAAACTTTAAATATAAAAATGTATAATATTTTTTTAAGTAAATCTAAGTATTAAAAAGACTTTATTATATCTTAATATTACTTTATTTATGTTTTAATATATATAATTATTATTATATATATATATATATATATATATATATATATACTTAGGTTAAGAAAAAGTTTATATATTTTAATATTTTTTGGAGGTTATATTCATTTTTCAATGTTAAACTAATTTCTATATTTTAATGTAATGAATTTTCCTCTTTATTTTTAATCAACTCTTATTATTCAAATACATTTTATATTTATATATTTTTGTATATTAATGAAAAAAATCAATTATATATTTTTTTAATTTAAATAATTTTAATTAAATAAATAATGCATGAAAAAAATAAAATATTTAAATTCTACCTGGTATTTAAGAATCATAGTTTGTGGAACATTCCTTTTAAAGGAAATGTAATAAATATCTCTTTCCTTTGCTTGATTTAAATAGATTTAATATTTTCTTTATTAGTTTAATAAAATACTTTAATTAATAAATTATTTAACTATAATCTTAATTATTAATTTATAAAAGTATATGGTTTAATATGTTCCGTCTTAAAATATTTATATACGAGTGAGAAGTTTATCCATTCCTTTTTACATTAATTATATAGATTTAATGTTTTCCTTTCCTATATAAATTATTATTATTCAAATTTGTATTAATATTTTTGTCTTTTTTTTTTAATTCTTAAAATCTTATTTTACAATTACTCTATATTATTTTATTAACTAATAATAATGAAAAAAAGTTGTAAATGCATATTGATACATGAAGTAAATATAGTTATGTAAACTTTTTTTCTTATAAGTGGATAGGGTAATGTCTTTATCTATTATCATTTTTCAATTTTTTCAATTATCTCAGGTGTCTTTTATACATCCATAAATATTTGTAATGACATTTTTTTAACTTGTCTTGTATTGTTCCTTTGTGTTGTCTTTTTTTAATCAATAGAATGACTTTAAAATTATACTAAATTTTAATAAAATGTAAATTTCAGTAATGTTTATGATGACATTTTTAATAAGTGTTGCATGTCGCTGGTAGTTCTTGCCATAATGTTTGTTTCTTTCTTTCAAGTAGCATCGTTTATGCAACCGGTCATGTAGTCTCGGGCCATGAAAGTTATATTAACTTGAATGAAAATTGATTAATCTTGTCTAAAACTTGGCGTGCTATGATATATTAGAAAGGAAATGGTGTAAAAAGATAGAATGCTAAATCTAAGCAAAATAATGTAATGCAGAAGTAAAAATATGCAATTTTATGAACTCCTTTCTTAATTTGAAGAATATTTCATATGTATAGCAAAATTGTGTCTTATATCTATTTCAAGATGAGATATTTTGATATTTAGTTTTAGTTGATATCTCTATGCAGGGTTATTGTTTAGTATGTACACAGGTTTTCGTTTAGTATGTACAAAAAGACAATGTATTTGGAGATTATATGCATAGTCTTTACTTATTTTTGTTGTGTCTTTATCTTATATTAAGATAGAAATATCGAGTGATAAATCCCTAATAAAATAGAAGATGGGTGCCCCACCAAATCTTCTTTTGCTTCCTTGCTACTCAATCTAGAATTTGGGGGAGCAAGCTCCGAGAAGTCCTTGGCTAATGTACAATCCGGTGCTTCTAAAGTTGGAAGTGTGTAATTAATGATAAATCATATCTACTACCTCAGGGCTGTTAGAACAATAATGAAATCATTATAAGTTGAAACATCTATGTATTATTGACGTTATACCTTCCTCTATTTGAGCGAACGATTTTCATTCTTCCATCAACAAGAATATTGTATAAACCCCCGATACCATGAGGTTTCCAACTTTAATTACATTACCTTTATATTACCTATGATTCCCATTGATATACTAACATATGATATAGATATTCAACCCTGAGTAGTATTATGAGGTTATACATCAAACCTTAGCGAGTAAGGGTAACCAATATGCTAACTACGATAGGTCACTTGGCTTATACGTCCATTAGATGCTTGCAGACCAAGTTGAGTGAGCCCTAAGTGGCCTTAATAAGAAGTGGAATCCCGCACTACTACGAAGAATTTGTGGCTTGTGGAGGCAGAGGAAATAACACCAGCGGCCATGTAGAAGTCTAGGTTTCTCCTGTCGCTAACCCTACTTAACATTTGCCACCAATGGAGGAGTTTTTTTACCTTGAACCCGTTGATAAATCTTGTTGAATGATAGTGTTAACAAAGCCTATTGATTGATAATCCCATGATGAAATTGAAACATAATGACATGGAGATCATAAACCCCCCTTGTATCCGTGGAAATTGGTGACTTTGATCCTACCATGATAGAAACCTAGATGAGATACATGAGACCGAAGCAAGAGAAAGCGAAGAATTGGATATTTCATTAGGGAAATTTTGAGGTCTAAAATGGACCTCCTAAAGAAATTACAAAATAATAGTGGAAATAATAAAATAAGATTAGATTACATCATCCAAATTTTAGAGGGAAAAAAAATAAAATAAAATAAATATATATATATATATTATAATATATAATATATATATACTATATATATTTTCAACTCGTTTTTCAACTTATCTCCTATGTGTTTACTCAATTTCGAGCAAAAAAACACTCGTTGGATGCAAAATTTAATTCCGTTATCTAAGGAATACCCATGTTGCATACTTTTCGAATGGACCTTGCTACATGAAAAAAATGATAAATACATGAAAAAAACGTGATTTAGCAATCACGTTTTTTCATGTTATTTCTCATTTTCGTGTAGCCAAGTCCATCGAAAGTATGCAACATGGGTATTTCCTTAAGATAAGGAATTAAATTGCATCCAACGAGTACTCCAACTTGGAAATTTGAGTAAAACCCTTAGGGAGATAAGTTGGAAAATGTAGTTTTATTATATTATTTATTTTTTAATATTTTTACTTTTTTACTCCAAAAATGGTGAATCATCCCTCATGGTTGACATCAACATCTTGAATCCTATTGGTTCTTATAAAATTTATTTTGGTTGTACATTTTTCTTAAGAGGCCCGTTTTATACCTCAAAACTCGCCTAATGCACCACCTCGAAGCTGCCATTTTTAATTTGAAAAATAACCTCTTAATTTCTTGTGATTGAACCGGCAATGGAACTGGTTTCATCTGTGGAAAATTGAGATGGAGAGCCTGTAAATTGAGGGGATTTATTTTATAGTGGGCCCTCATTGTCTCTACAATGGAGAATCCCACCCTTTAGATGCTAAGGAACCTATTGCATGCAGTACACTTGCCTACCTGTTAGGAATCCCTATTGCATGCAACCCACTTCCCTCACTGTTAAGAAAAGTTTAAGGTAAATCTACACGTCCTTGAACAACCAACCCTGGGTGCTTATTCTATGGGTGCTTTTCCTCCTATGCATCTACTTATGGGTTTCGATTTAGGTGGGGTGGTTATGAGACTTAATTCAACAAGATTTGTATGTGGTGATGAATATGCAATGTGAGGATCTACATCTGCACCGCATGAGTATCAACATGATTCTTCTTGCATAAGATTTTGTGTAAGATGGGTTAATTACTACAATGTTGTATCATTAAATTGAATGTTGTGATTATGAATTAGGCACCTGGTAAGATATCCACCATGATCCCGACATTAGACTAGATAATCTATATTTATGAATCTAACATTAATAATGAAACTGGTAATTTCGATGAACTTGGCATTATATTTGTAAATCCTACTACAGGAGTCCAACAATGGTATGGTGATTTATCGTCTACTAATATTAAGAAACTGGTGAATTATACTTTCATAATGATGCATTGTACTTGGTAATTTATTGTGCATTCCCATGCATGAACTTGAAAATATTTTGGTAATTGTTTTGTCATTAACATAACATTATATTACACATTTGTTCATTTTGTGCAGAGTTGGTTTAAAGAGAGCAAGCTGACTCCTGATGAACTACAGGGGTTGCATTCAATCTAGTGAGTAATGTAATTCAAAACATAAACAAATCCAAACAATATGTATGCTATAATCATAAAGAATTTAAACATATCAATAAATTGAATACAATAGGCTACCATTCTTTTAGTATCTTTCAGGAAGTATAAAATTTTTAGAGGTCAAACCTAAACTAAAAAAAATCGATTGTTTATTGTTTTTTCAAAGTTTTATGCACACATTGATAAAGGCAATGGATTTGTCCGGAGTAAATGAACTTGTCAGAAACTGATCAAATAATTTAGTCCATACATATGATAGATACTACACCATGAATTAACCAAATCATAAGCAGTCAATTCTCGAAAGTAATTGTGCAATATTCGTCAGACAATTATCAACAATGTAAACTTTGAAACGGGAACTACAAACTCAAAACGGGAACTCTAGCCAAAAAACCCCAAAAAACATGAAAAACAGTGCTAAAAACGAAAAGTGTGTGTAATGGAACGATGTTTTTTTTTAGGGTTAATTTTGGTTTAATTTTCAACATTTCTAAAAAACGGTAGTAAAATCGATTCTTTTTGTGCAAAAAATAGTTGTTTTTGAGGAAAAAACACACTAATGTTTTTGGTAGAATAACATTTTTCTTTCCTAGGTATAATTTCAACATTGTTTAGTAATGACAATAAAGATAAAATAATGGGATCTGAAACAAATTAAAATTCTATCAGTTTTGATCCATGTTGTTAAACATATAATAACATGACACTAAATATCGCTAAAATTCTAATTGCTTTCAACCATAACATTAAAGATAGCTATTGGGATCTCCATCTGAATTCATATCTTCAGATGAATGACTGGATGTAGATGAAGATGTTCCATATTCTTCTCTTTCATCAACTAGTGCCCCATCTGAGTCCACATGCATGCCCACCATTTTAGGTTTCAAAATTCTTCTATATCCACAACTATTTTCAGCAAACTCCCATGTTAAAATTGTTCCTTCTGGTAACAACCTCTTCAGAATCTCTATCATTGAATCGAAGAGTTCCTCTCTTTGTTAAATTTAAGTCATAAACAAGTATGTCCACATCCTCCAATTTTAAGAGGTCTGTGTGGCAACGATTTATATTTGTACCCTTTCCTTTTCTCTTTCCACGAATTTTTTTATCAACTATCATCTCTGGCTTATACACATCATCGAATGGGTGAGTATTTGTGGCATACCGATGTACTTCAACACCTGCAACATCTTCAGTTTCTATCATGACCTTTATAACCTTAGCAACCCAGAATGGATAGCCATTGGGATAACCATATGCTAGCACTACGATCATGCAACCCTCCTTAATATCCTATATTAAAGCCCTTTAAAGGTCTTCATGGCTTCACATTGTGCATGAGATATTCTAGAACCAATATACATTTCTCTTTCCTCTACCTATGAAGAATTAATAATACCTTGAGATTGTTGTTGTTTAAAACTGTTTCTTTCCTCATGTTCATTTGACACATTTTGTGGCCAAATAAATGGATTTTTCAAAGGCATATATTCATTTGTTGTTCTTGAAATGATATCACTTTGATTATTGAAAAAATATTCCCACCAAACTGAATTAGCAATATCAAAGTACTCATATGTATATCTAATACATTTTTTAATTTCTTCTAGGCAATCAGAATAATTTATATCTCTACTCTACCTGTGTGCATTATGAACTTCAACCACTGATTGTAATAATAATATATTTGACACAGATATTGGATGATCTTGAATGAGCTTCAAAAATGCCAAACCAGATGATGACGCCCATTCTGCAATAGTTGAATACTTCTTGCCCCATATTAGTGTTTTTCCATCAATTTTTTTGATACAAAATTGATGTTGGAAGCTAATGTCATTAAGTTGTTCAATGCATTTCTCCTCACCATGCGATCCTAGAATAAACTTTTCGCATGTCAATAGTTTCTTCCAACACATCAAAAATAGGCTCTGGCATGTATGATTTCTTGATACATTCAATTAATGATGGCAAGCTCCCAACTTCCTTCCTCCTCAATGTGACTAAAAAATGACTGAAATTTTGATCTATATGGTCATGAGTGTGCCCAACAAGAAGGAAACCAACCTTTACCTTCTGAAAAATTATCAATTCAACAAGTATGTTTAGATATCCAAAAACAATTTGATTTTTGTTTTCATGACAAGTGTTGTCCAATTGTAGATGCAAAACTTCAGGAAGGTTACCAAACCAATGAGAAAGCACATCATGAATTATGGTTATTGTTAGATTGCATAATTATGAATATTTGGAGATGTGAAGTATACCCTTGGCAACATTTTCCCATGAAGACCATACAACTGACCAAGTGATACTGAATATAATTTTCCTCCTTTAAATTTTTGGGTATGCGAACAAAATGTGGTAGAAGTGTTTTCCTCTAGTCCATACCATAAATTATCAAACTCAAATATTTATTTGGATTATAATAACACTTATTTGTACAACTTTTTTCTTTCACTTGTTTGTTGTTTGCGATGCTCTTGAAGTTCTTTGACAATGGAATCTACACAACATAAAAGAAAGTCATTAAGAAATATGTTTTCATAGTTTATGACTATACAATTTTAAAAGTTGAAGTTATGAATGATTACCTCTTTCTAACCCTTCCCATTTATCCCTTTTTTATTTAAAAGAAGCACATGTACTACAAATCCCCATCCTTGTCTTCTTAGGAATACAGACAATGTTGAATTCTTTCTTCCATATCTTCACAAAATATTGATATGTAATAAATCGACCATGTCCTTCAGCACCTTCTGCATATTATTTATATAAGTTGTAGCTTTCTCGTCTTGAGAAATTATTTGGAATATGTATTGTCTCTCTATTTGGCATACACTCTCCATGATTTGAAAAGAAACCTTTCATCCATGACATTGTAGTATTTGATAATGGCCCAAACTGTCGTTTATGACGTACTTCTAAATAAAATGTGGGATCCTTTTACAAATTTTCTTGGATTCTTGACAGATTAAAATTACCCATTGAATGAAACATTTTAAAAGCCTTTCTATAGATAAATAAAGACCCAATATGATAATCATAACCTGACAATGTAGATTGCATGCACCCCACTAAATATGAATTTTGCATGCTTTTATTCATTGAAACATATCTCTTCCTTTTCTCTAATGCAAACTTGAAATCCATATGTTTCAAGCAATATTTTTGACAACATTCACTTGAAATGACAGCACTGATAGAACTTCTTCTCATCGGATATTCTACTCTACCCCTTGTATAGATATAACATCTTGGATTGATAAGAAAAGGTCTACTCCTACTCCTCAATACAATATTTCCTAGAAAGATCTCCATAATTGGATCATCATTTGTATAAGAATTTTCATCATCATTATGAGGAATTTTATCCCCACTATGATCATCTATGCTTTTGAAATACTAACTTGGAGGATATTCTTCATCATTCTCTTCTTTAGTGCTACCCTCATAGTCCTTACACTAGTACAAAATGGTGAAATTAGTGACTAAGTGACTAAAAAAGTTAGTCACCACAATTTTTTCAAGTGAAATACTACCAAAAATTAGAAATATTAAGAGACCCAACTAAAAAAGACTAACATAAATGACTAATTTAGTCCCGACACAAAATATATGACTAGCTAATAAGTAATACTATTGAAAATGACTAACGTGAATTAATAATTTTATCTAGGAAAAAAAATATGACTGCCTAACAAGAACTATAATAATATGAAGTAGTCATTTATGTTAGTCATTTTAATTGTGTCACTTCAACAATCTAAACTTACAAGTGATAGGGGATTCAAAGGTTTTTATAGAGTGGATGAAAGGCTATACTTCCTTATACACTTCTTTATTGGATCAGAGGATGATTAGAATTATAGAGCTTGTTAGAATCTTTAGGATTATATCATTTGATCACATTCTCAAGGAATTAATTTCAAAGGTTAACAAATTATCGAAAATGGGAGTGGGCCAACACCTCCTTTTGCAACATGACATGATCACCTAGCCTGGTCCAGGCCTGCCCTTAACATGACCATATTTTTACTTACGGAGTTTCAAATCGCCAAGCTTAACACCACAAAATTCCTTAACAATACACCCTGTCATCATCTATTATATGCCCCATGGACATAAAGTACCACTAAGTATTTTAGATAATTTACTTCTATTTACATGACTTATAAATTTTAATTAAAAATAATTGGTTCAATACCATAATCTCCCCTCCGTAATTTAATTCATTGTATATGAAAAACCTTAATTACACCAAAGGTGTCCCTTTTTTATATTGGTTAGGCTAAGCATTGTCTAATACCCTTTTCATCTCCATTTGACATTTGTTTTGATGTACCCATGACATCTATCTAATTCTCATGATTTCCATTGTTATCAACTGAATTCTATTGTTGAGGACTACTGGGATATTTTCTCATGCCTTTCGGACAAATTCTTGGTATATCTAGTTTATTGGTTGTTGGATATACTCTTGTTGTTATAGTAGTAGTTGTTAGTTTGACCACGGTCCAAATTATTACTCCAACAAATTATGGATTTAGCATGGTAAGAATAATGGAATAAGAGAAAAAAATTATGTAAAACTATGAAAAACAACAATCATCCACAAACATTATACAACTCTTTAAAATTTTTCTAACAAACTTGAAAATATAAAAAATAAATATAATAAAAAAAAAATCATGATTTGTTAATTAAAATAATTCTTTATTTTAAAGATTTTAACACAATTTATCTTTAAAAATATGATTTCTTTTACAATTACAGAAATCTCAAAAAATCACCTATTGGGATTACCTAGTTTAAAAAAAAAACCATTAATACTTTAAAAGTTTAAAATCGTAACAATTTACACATATTATTTCCTACAAAAATACAATAATCTAATCAATTTCATTCTATAATATCTTCATATCCAACTCATAAAATATTATCATAACATAATATATTAAAAGTAATTTTTTTAATTCTCAAAACTTATATTATTATTTTATATGCCCTCTCAGCTATAACATAATATATTAAAAGTTAAATATTTTTTAAATTCTTAAAAACTTATAATTATATTATATGCCCTCCTGCCTCCAAAGCTTCCATAGGTCCTATTCCCACCATTAAAATTACCCAAGACCTTCTTTTTACAGATTCTACACAGTGTCTAGTATGGAAGGATGAAATTGAAGTGGGCACTGAAGTCTTTTTACGGATTCTACATAGTGTGCAGTATGGAAGGATGAATTTGAAGTGAGCATCGAAGTAAGGCAGATGCCCTATAAACACATGTATCATTCTATTTGCATTTTTCCATGGCTTGAACAACATAACCATTGTCTAGTTTGTCGATATGAGATGCCTGCAGATGACGTAGAGTATGAGCAGGCTCGCTCCCATGGGAAAAGCTCTCTTTGGGTTCAGAGTTCTAGCAGCACATTAGATGGGCAAGGTGGAAATCTTGATGGGTTTTCTTCATGGGGTATTTTTGGAACATCAAATAACAATAGTAATAATGAATCTTTAGGGCATGAAAGAGCTGTGACAATATCATGGTCAGTACTAGTAGTATTTCCCCAAATTGATGAAAATCTTTTGGTGGTGATGCTGTTGTTATATTTCATGTCCACGAAGCAGCTAATGTCAATGGTAGTGGTAGAGGGACAAGCAGGAACTTCGAGGTCTCTCTTGCGGGGCCATTCATGGATTCCTTTTCAACAACTTAGCGAGCTCAAGCTGAAAAAAACTTCGGTCCTACAAATAGTGGAGAGATTATTTCTAGCAGACCAGATGAGGGAAATGATGTTCGCGGGAACAACTTAGCTACTGCGAGGGAAGAGGATGATGGCGATACTCTTATGTCTAAATCAAGAGAGGTAGACTTGGACTAATGGTTTGTAACTTATATCACACAACTGTGGCTAGCTAGAGTTCAGATTTTTTAAAGGTATGATTTTCAGGTCATTCAACAATTCCATGTAAAGCATGAAATAAGGACTAGTTCAGATATTTTATTGTTCCCACATTGAAAATTTATTTATAGCTTGGGCAATTTTATTCGTCACCTTATTTTTCATTATTGTGGAATACCACTACTACATGAATAGGTTGCAATGATGATCAACAGATCAAGTTATTTTCCAATGAATGATGCTAATTCTCTATTGTTAAGGGATTTTAAGTTAATTTTTAGGAATATTTTACATGTCATTGGATCAATGCATCTTTCTTTGAAAAACTTTTGAAGCATGGAGAATTACAATCAAAACAACATATTGTTCTGAATGTGGAAATATAATTTAGTCATGAGAAATGAAAATAGCAAATGATAGCAATAGAATGGTGATAATTCTTTTATTTCAGTTCAGAATCTAGTTTGGTTAAAATTTCCAATTTCAGAAATTGAATGTAAGCACCTCTGCTACTTAGATGATCCCACGCACCAATTCTAAGCATGAAATTTTTCCATGCCTCCTTAAGAAGTTTTTCTTTTGATCAATGGAATGAACTATTACTTCTTGCAACCTGGTTCAATCATCTCTATAATTCTTTTATGGAATATGAATTACTTTCTTAAGAATGTCTGTCAATATCAATTAGAAAAAACAAAAATAAATATTTTATGGGAATGTAGCAAGATGGAATCTCATCATATGAATAATTGAAATCCAAGCCTTTAACATAAATATTTGTTCAAGTAGGCATTCTTCTACAAAATTTAGTTTCCAAGGACTCACTTATAATTATAATGTGTGTGAAAGATATTATATGGAAGTACACTTCAACACAACTTGTGGTGTTTGGGGAAGTCAAACTTTCAAGTACCTTCTTACTAACCTCAACTCCAATAGAACACAAGCCTTTACCCTCATGTACAATTAGATATTGAATGGTCCATTATACTCCCAAAAATTCTTAGTTGTTGTTAAATGATGGATTGCTATTTACTCTTGTTAAATTCTACACTAGTTTAAAAGGGGCATCTTCTCTGATAACCTTTCTTATCTCTTGAAGAACATGTTTAGAGGTACAAGGATTCTCCAACCGAATATAAGGCATGCATTGAAAGATGCATTCAAGAGATGGAGCATCCTTCCCAGGTATAGCCATCTCTTTTGTAATGGTTGAGTCCTTAACTATTTTTTTCTCTACTATCGCTTCCCAATTATTTTTACTTTGTTTTAGATAGGCATTCCTAGAGATCTAAAATCTCCTGGAGCCTTATTTAAATGGATCTTCTAGATTTGCAAGGCTCTCTTCTAACAATGGAGATGATTTCACACATAGATAATGGCACTTTTTATCAGTAAACTCCATCCTTCTTTTATAAGCACAATGTTTAGCCTTTGTTTGCATGTTTTCTCCAAGGAGAATTGTGCCATCAGCAAAGAGTTGATGAGAGATATACTTGATCTCGAAAGTGAGGAAAATCTTAAGTTTTGTAAATTAGAGCAAAAATGTAACGTCTCCTCTAGAGGGTTGTAATTGGAGTCTCCCCTAGTGGGTTGCACCTAAGGACCAAAATGCCAAATCTCATTCAAAGATCTTTTTTATCTAGAAACGATGATTCTTATTTAAATATGAGATTTTGTTTCTAAATTTTTCATTTTTTGAGAAATCTGATCAATAAAGAATCACTTGACACAAATAACTAACATAATTTTCCACTCGTCTTTCTTATTCTAGTTCCTTTATAGGTTATTTTTGCACAATCAAGCATCAAACTTTTTTTTTGATCTGCTACTTTAATTTCCCAAAATTGTATTAGAGAGATAAGATATTTGGAATCTGTCCAATTGGAGACCAAAGAAGATCTATGTTAGAGAGCTAAGGATGAGATTGAGAATGTTGGGCATGCTCAGGAAATAGCTTTAATTAATAGAATCCAAGTTAAGTTAAGAAAAGTTCTTGTAGGGTATATAATACCCAACCATAGTGTGTTATGTATTATTTTGATTGATTGATTTTTATTATATTTTGCTATGCTTTTTTCAGTCATGTCTATGCATAAAACTAACCTTTGGTAACAAAGCAGAGTTAAATTGGTGTATAGAACTAACCTTTGGTAACAAAGAAGAGTTAAATTGGTGTTGATTTCAATTGACAGGATTGAAATTATGAAATTTGTGTGCAAATGGCATCATCCCTTATCCATGGTGTGTCAAATGCATTGAAAGAAAAACTTTCAGGCACAGAAAACTACACTATGTGGACAGACACCATGATGTTGGAAAATGTAACTAGGTTTAGTCTTCATTTAATGTATTTAAGACATCATGTAATGTACTTTTCAAAGGAATATAGAAAATATTTATTATTATTATTATTGTGACTTATCAAAACCGAGCAGTCATGTGTTCAGGTGGAAAGTCGAGTAATGGTTGTGCTTCTTAAGAAGCAAATCACATGGGAACAGATACAATCAGACTTGATATTCGAGGTATCAAGGTGAATTGGGTCCATTTGCAGTGGACTAAATAAAGAATTTCGATGCATATCATTTTTCTAGAGTCACGATGATGTTTGTCACCAGTAGGTAGATGCTATTGGATTTCATGCTCTGAGTAGCAGCAGGGGGAGGAGGAAGGGAGGAATTGGGTGGGACACAAATAATGTTAATTTTGGGCAACAATGGTATGTTCTATGCTTTAGAGAAATTTTACTTCAATTTCTTTATTAGCCCAGTATCAATATTTAGATTAGTAATCACATCAACATGATAGTAAAATGCAGATAGAACATAAACATAAACAGTAGAAGACAAGCCAAGAAAAGAGGACACAAGATGTGGCACCAGCCAGGGACAAACCCCAAAGTAGGGAAACCCTTGATCAAATCTTCTTTTAGTCTTCAATAATTCAGCAAAGAGAGATAATACAATTTACAAATCTAATAATTTATAATAGCAGCAAAAGAGCCCTAACCAAAAAAGTCAACATTGGTCAATAGGGTAGATTTGACCCTCAACAAATCTGTCAAATTCAGTCAACTTCAGCCTCCATACAGCAAGATAAAACAATCTTCAAAATGGTCAAACAACCCACCTGCGGTCAGCCCTAGCTGCAATCAACATTGGTCAACAATCAATGTTTATCCTTTATTTCTATGCCCAGAAATGCGGCCCGCCCAATCAGAGATAGCCCTCAAAAAACACAGTCAAAGGAGGTCAACGCTTGGTCAAACTATCCAAAAATTCAATCTCTTGAAATTTCAACCTCCTGAAATTTCGCTCTCCTGAAATTTCAGCCTCCTAAAATTTAGCTCTCCTGAAATTTCGACCTCCTGAAATTTCGACCTCCTGAAATTTTGCTCTCTTGAAATTTCAACCTCCTGAAATTTCAAACATGTGGAGAGAGAGAAGCCTAGAAATTTGTACCCAATCAATGAGGAGAGAGAGAGAGAGGTGTGACGATGAGTGTGTCCAAATGAGGCTAGGTCACCTTCTATTTATATGCAACATTGAGAATGAATAGACATGATTGTTGAGCTTCAAAGCCTACATAAGTTTGCTGGCCAACCTTGACAATTTGACCATAATCAAAATAAATTCATAACTTCATTTGTACATGTCAAAATCAGACGATCTTTAGATCAATCCTACACCTCTTAGAGAGAGGAATCCAAGAAAAATACTCGCTATCATAAATAAGATAACCCATGTGGAGTTTGACCCTAGTTGTCAATTTTAACACTCCCTCTCAACTAAGGAGAACTCCATTTGCTAATCCATTTGCCAATTTGTACTATCTCTGCCATCAATGCATTGCTCTTCTCTACTCAACTATGAAGAAGAAGAAGTGGTCGAGAATGTATCATACCATTCTCTACTGACCTGAAGTCAGTCTCAATCAAGGGAGAGTGTGTCATACCACTATTATTAACTCGAAGTCAGTTCCAATCAAAAGAGAGTGTCTCATACCACTCTTACTAACCCAAAGTCAGTTCCAATTGATCCCAGATCAATATTGGTCATCCTATCATAGGGAGTACAATAGTACACGATGCATATATCAGTAGTACTATGGTCCCTATTCTCCTTTTAGGACTCATTGTTTAGATGAGAGGTACTTCCCATGACTCCTAGATTGCATGGGTAGGATGTCTTAGCAGGAGAAGGATGAACCACTCATCCTACCTACATGTCGCCAAGGGGTATCGCAGGGGAAGGCTGAACCACTCACCCTGTACACAACAAACCACTAGGGGAAGGTTGAACCACTCACCTTATCATTTCTTATTGCTCCAATAAGTACCCCAAGCCCCCCGAAGCTCCTAGAGCTCAATGTCCATCTAATACAATACCCTCATAAGAGGGTCTCTCCATGACTCTAAGTCATTCTCGAAAGGCCAAGAATTTGACCTTCCCTAGGGGCTTTGTCAGAATATCAGCGATCTGCTCATCAGTCCCAATGTGATGGAGCCTTATTGCTCCTCGTTGTATCATATCCTGGATAAAGTGGTACTTGATATCTATATGCTTGGAGCGATCATGAAACACGAGATTCTCTAATAATCAGATCCAACTCTAGTTGTCACAAAGGATCACAGTGGTATCCAACACATGTCCAAACAGCTCATTGAAGAGCTTCCTCAACCAGACAGCTTCACAGGAGGCCATACTAGCAGCTATGTATTTGGCCTTGGTGGTGCTCAAGGCAACTGATTTTTGCTTCCTACTCATCGACGATATCAAAGTAGAACCCAAAGAAAAACAACATCCAGAAGTGCTCTTGCGATCCATCACACAGCCAGTCCAATCAGCATCATAATAACCATGCAGCCTCACATCTCCAACAATGTTTCTCATTCCATGAGTGATTGTGCCCCGAATATATCTCAGAATATTCTTGGCACCAATCTAATGTATATGAGGAGGCTCAACCATATATTGGCTCAATGTGTTAACTGCAAAACATATGTCCGGATGGGATTTCACTAAGAACATTAGTGCTCCTATGAGTTGATGATACTCAGAAGCATTTCCCAATTCAGGTCCAACAACACTACCACATAACTTATTAAAGTTAAGTTCCATTGGAGTAGTCATAGATTTGCAGTCCACCATCCCAAATATTTCCAATATCTTCACAACATATTTTCCTTGAGAGAGGAAAATTTCACCTAGATTTTTCCAAACCTCCAACCCTAGGAAATAGTGCACCGGTCCTAGGTCCTTCATGTCAAATTCAGAAGCCAACTCCCTCTTACATTTGTGAATGAGAGGGTCTACACTTCCATCAACTCCATGCTTGATTTTGTAGAGCCACTTAGAGATGACAACCGATTTGTCCTGGGGTCTAGAGACCACATCCCAGACATCATTCTTCATAATTGACTTGTATTCTTTATTCATATCATCCTTCCATACTTGATGCTTCACGTCTTCTTCAAATGATGAAGGCTCATTTTGAATGATAGTGCTCATGGCGGTCAAATATCCTTGATTCCTGCTCGACTTCTTGCTTTCACGGAAAGTCCCCCTCAGTGCAATGTGTCTCTTGGCATGTTTGAGAGTCTACCTAAGCCATGAGGGTCTCCTTTTGGAGGAGGAAGGCTTATGAGGGAGTGAATCAATAGGATCCATAGGTTCATTAACATCAGGCATCGTTTCGTCCTCTTTTTCACCCTAATTTCCTGTGTCAACTTCTTTGTCCTTCCTTAGGATAAGAAGGTTGTTGATCTTCGTGAGCGTCATATCTTCGTCGAAGGTGACATCATGACTTATCTCAACTTCCTTTTAACCAACAACATAAATTCTATATCCCTTAGAATTTTTACTATAGCTGACAAAGATTCCTTTCTTTCCAGATGCACCCAATTTGATTCTTTTCTCTTTCAGCACATGAAAATATACAAGACTTCAAAAAATTATAAAATGAGAGACATCGGTTTTCTTACAATTGAACATTTATTCAAGAGTCTTGGAGTCCAATTCTTGATGAGGGCATCAGTTTTGAACATACACGACGGTATTTGCAGCTTCAGCCCATAGGATCTTCAGAAGGCCTTGATCATGAAACATGGCATATACTGCTTCTACAATAGAGCGATTCTTCCTTTCAACCACACCATTCTGCTCAAGAGTGTATGGCGTTGTAATCTCCCTCTTAATGCCAACTTCTCTGCAATAATCTTGGAATTCATTGGATTCGTACTCAGTCCCATTATCAGTCCTCAATATCTTGATTTTCTTCTTGGATTGGTTTTTGATCAAGGCTTTTAAGTGTCGGAACCAGGTGAACACTTCATCC
The DNA here is from genome assembly GCA_000404065.3 of Pinus taeda. NCBI lineage: Eukaryota > Viridiplantae > Streptophyta > Pinopsida > Pinales > Pinaceae > Pinus > Pinus taeda. Next base: position 58,734 of record APFE031164481.1, read on the forward strand.
TTTTCCTTCAATAAGTAGATCCAGGTCTTGTGAGAATAATCATCTGTAAAGGTGAGATAATATAAGTATCCTCCCAAAGAGTTTACGGTCATCATACCAGAAATGTCAGAGTGGATCAATTGCAACATATCTGTGGTCTTGCTATTACTTGAGGGGAATGGTGTAAGACTCAGTCTAGGTTCCTATAACAGAACTAAGTTCTTTATTTCTAAATACAAATAAACAGCAAATAATTTATTTCTAAACATTTAATCGATGACAATTTACCATTCAAAATTTATTTCCAATAATTAAATAATGAGCATTTCATTTCAATCACCTACATGAGTAATATTTAAATAGAAGAATACATGTTCTGGTAGTTTGGTTGAGATGCCCCTGAGTCCTAATCCTGCTGGGATGCTCCTCCTCACTAATGACTGGATTTACCTCCCAGCCAACTAGGAAGTAATTCCTAGCCTAGGAAACCTTCACAGGTTCCCTAGCCCTCCGAGTCCAAGTCCAACCAAATGTAGTGTGTCCAAGATTAATAATACTCTCCTTCTCTTCCTCCTCTCTTCCCTACCTTACTCTCAAAACAATCCTCCAAAACCACAACCAAACCAAAAGAAAGACCCAGGATCCCCCCCTCCTCCCCTCATCCTTCCCTTTTTATGCCCCCCTTCTCCTGTCCACCTCTCATTAATGTCATAACTACTCCCTCATCCTTACATTTGACTTCTCTTCTCCCAAGTAAACATGAGAGGACATTTGGGGATGTGATATGAATATAAAATTGGGTAATTAACTGGAGAGGACCATGTCTTCTCCCAAATAAATATTTTGGGGATGAGAGATGAATATATAAATTGGTAATTAGTTGGAGAGGACCATGTCTTCTCCCAAGTAAATATTTTGGGGATGAGAGATGAATATATAAATTGGTAATTAATTGGAGAGGACCATGTCTTCTCCCAAGTAAATATTTTGGGGATGAGAGATGAATATATAAATTGGTAATTAATTGGAGAGAACCATTTCTTCTCCCAAGTAAATATGAGACGACATTTTGGGGATGAGAGATGAATATATAAATTGGTAATTAATTGGAGAGGACCATGTCTTCTCCCAAGTAAATCTGAAAGGACATTTTGGGGATGTGGATATTTAGATTGGAATAAATGGAAGGAAGCCATATCCTATCAAAAGGTAAATTTGAGGAGGTAAGTTGGGAATTGAACAATAACAAAACTTATATTAGTAATAAATTTATAGTTTCACCAATATAGGTATGTACCAATATTTCTTGATAATTATAAGTCAATATTTTAAGGTCATTTAAACACTTAGTAAAATTTTCATGATAAGATTAAGTAGGGCATTGCATACACTCCTCCTTCAGAAAACTTCATCCCAAAGTTAAAGTGTAAAAGATACAAGGAGTTCGAAGCATTTTGGCAATAGGGCATAAGAAAATAGAGAGAGAGTTATAGTAGCAAATTTTGATAAGTCAGACAATGACATTGCGTCCCATCAAGAGTCTCCAACTGATCTATATCCTCCTATCCTTCCTGACCTATTTTCGTTCCCACCCTATCCATCCTCTGCTGCTATATACGGTGGCATCGACTATACCAATCTAACCACTGATAAAACCAATATGGCAGAAGTGTCAACTATATCAACCTAACTTCCCCAGTAGGCAACTGGCAATCGTCATCACACGTCTAGGGGAGCGTGTCCACCACTACCCTCCCACGATTCCAAGTTTGGAGGTTACACGGTGGGAAATACCTCCACCCCTCCTCACAACTAGGGTCAACGCCCTAATATGGACCACACTACAGTGCAGGTTGGATACTTGTCATCGAATAATCCAGTCAGGTAGTCTTGTTACCTATCATTCATACTTTACCCATGTCATAAGAGTGCATATCCCATAGATACAAATTGTAATAGAACAATGTACATTATACCTTTTCTCATGAGATGTCTCGACCTTTCCCCAATGGAAGAGTAGATCTTAGCTATCATATAGTTCTTTCCAATCTGCGGGTTAGCTCTTATTCATGCATTTATTCAACAACAATATATCTATATATATATAATATAATATAATATATAATATATATATATATATATATATATATATATATATATATATATATATATATATCTTAAACATCATGTTATTAAATATAGTACCACGTGTCAATCTTGTAGTTCATACTAGGAATAAATCATAGTATCACTAAGTCATTCATTAAATAAATCATATCCACTTGAGCCATATAGGAAACAAAAATAATTCTGATAAGTCATGCACTAGATAATTAATCACCAAGTAAGTCATACATTAGGTCCTACGTCAAACATTTCCACCACCAATATCAAATCCATCTAATGATTCATAGAAGTAGTTTCACATGTCCAACTAAATGCATCAATATTACATAGCGTTCATAAATAAATAACATGGAACTATAAAATATAACCTTAGCATAGGTAGTAGTTGTCTAACTAAAAAAAGAAATGGGCATCACAGATGCTCCAAAGTGAGGTGTAGTCATGAAGTATAGTCTCTACATCCTCCCAGGTAGCAGATCCTGGGCTATACTTGTCCCACTAGACCTTAACTTGGTCCAAGATGCGATGTTTGGGCTATCAAACCCTGTGGTTCAAATACTTCCTGAACACACCATTCATGAGGCTCATGAATACTACTGGTGCATTGTTCAAACCAAATGGAACAACTACGAACTCGTAGTGCCCAAACCGAGTTCAAAATGTAGTTTTTGAGATGTCACCTTCCTTAATCCTCAATTGGTGGTATCTAGATCGTAGATCGATCTTTTGAGAAAACCATTGCTCCCTTCCTTTGATCAAATATGTCATCTATTCTAGGTATTTTGAACCTATACTTTATTGTGGCACTATTCTTCAAAACAAAGTACTAAGTTGTTCATTTTGTTATGAGAGTGAGTCGAGAGAAGTATTTCAACATTTCTAATATTGAACTCTAAAAGGTTTAATTTTTTTGGCTAAAGAATCTTGGATTGGGAATAAGTTGAAGTTACTTAAGCTAGATTCTTAAAAACTTAGAAAATAAAATAAATTGTTCATTTCGTTAGGAAAATGACTCTAGAAGATGATTTCAGAATGCATAAACAACATTAAGGAATAGGAATACTAGTGCATTAGGAAAATTTTAGAGATTCTTTAATTCATATGTCACACACACGAGAACTGGTGCAAATTGTTGTACTTAGAAGACTAAATTAATGCCATTTTATAGGAGGGTTTCCAAGCTCAAGATGTCATTTTGGTTGTAGTGGATTGATTAAAGAAATATGGTCACCTTGACAACATTCATAAAGGTTCCAAGGCCCTCCAATTTGCAAGTATTTTCCTTAAAAGAGGTAGGTAAACTACAAGGAATGATGAAATTCTAAACTATCACCAATGACCATGAACCAAATCACAAGTAACATCTAGAAGGAACTCCATGCAAAAGATGAAACAATAAGAAAACAAGGACATTATGATAATTCCAATTATAAGACTGGGTACACCTACAATAAATGACCTACTTTTGTGGTCCTTTGTTGGCCATTAATATAATTATTTTATCCTATCTAGGGAAGAAAGGAAAGTGCAAATTGGCAACTAGGTTCTATGGATTTTCCAAGACACTGAAACAAAATGGGGAGATGGCATATGCACTTGGGCCACCTAACACTCATAGGATTCCACGTTTCCTCCCTTAAGAATTACATTGGACATAATAGTCCTATGTGTACAAAATTTCTTGAGATGGATGAGAAGGGAAGGGACAAGCATAGTTGGAACCATAGGGCATCCTAGGACCTAAACAGCCATAAAATCATCCTCAATCTAAGGAGGTGAAACAATGCCTCATCCTAGAACGATTACCCTATAGAAGATACCATGTGGGAAATTAAACAATTCCAACTACAACATCCAAGTTTTCCCAAGATATAAAGGCTTCTTTGAAGGAGGAATCATGTTATGTACCTCCCTAGCTATGTTGCATGAAATGCTGAAACGTTTTGGAGTTTCTGAAATGGGTACGTTTAGAAACTTCACCTCCCACAATGGAAATGTCAATCGAAACACCATATATGTATATATAAAAAATATGTATAAATAAAAAAGTGAATAACACATTATCTTTACAAGAAAAAATGAAATAAGACCCATAGATGATAATTTGGAAGGAAAACAAGTTTATATTAACTCTCATAGATGATTACATGATGGTCGAACTTTGGCTAAGTTTCATAGTTTCGGTTATGGTTACCGCCCAAAACGTCAGGTTCCTAGAAGTTTCATGCAACATAGCTCCCTAATATCAATAAATAAAGACAATAATGTCCATTATGCAATGTGTGATTAATTGTAGTTATTTAACAAAGCCCATATTGCATTAATAAAGTAACCAGATAGATAATTAATGAGTTGACAACGTCAATAAGGCTAATAAGCCTATAAATAAGGAAGTACCAATTGTATTTCATGTGCTTGGAGCCATTTTGGGTATTACCCTCTCTCAAACAAGTGTTTCTCATTCTTAACACAATCCATCTTGTTTTTCTTGTGTTTTTATCAAGCAAGTTGGTTGCTCTTCTCTTCTTGACATTCTGTTGATCTTTTGTGAGTGAAACAGTGCACCAGGGTACTCCACATGGAGATCTTGGGTGCTGCCACAAATCTAGGTGGAATCTGTGGTAGGTAATAAGGATGACCACTCTCCACTTCTTGTGGGGAGAGAGATGTACTAGGGTATTCGAAGATTTTTCCACACAAAGCTTCAATAAGTTCTATAGAAATATAGTGTTTAGCTCATCTGATACCCTTGTGAAAAAAAAAACAAACAGTTAACCCCCATCTCAAAATGATCTACTTTAATTCTACCCTTATGGATAAGATTTTATCACAGTTATTGGATGAACCAAACCCAGTTTAACAGATATCCAAATCAAAATTAGCTCTGATCTCAAAGCCACCCTCTCTAAAAAATGAGATGACTCAGATGAGCTTCGATGAATTAGGAAATAGACCAAACAAGTTCATCATATTCCCAAATCAATTCCTATTTCACATCTACCTTTCTAAAGAGAATTTGCACTTGTAACTACAGGAATGACCAAAATTTAGCTCATTGATATCCAAAATTATTGTGAACTCAAGCCTTGCTGCCTTGAACAAAATGTTTTGCATGTAACTAAAGGAGAAACAAACCAAAATTAATTTATCTTCACCCCTAATTAGCTCTAATATCACATCCCACTTCTACACAATATGTTGTTCTAGTAAGTACCAAGAATCAATCCATATTTAATTTATCTTGTTCTGGAATTCAGAATTGATGAATAAGGAAATACACTTGTAACTAAAGAATAAATCAACAAAATCATCAACTCTTTATCACCTCTACTTTGACTCGTATCCTCCCTGAATAGCAAGCTACAATTATCTATCCTCCATGAATAGAAGCTTGCACCCACAACAAATAATAAACAGTTGAGGCCAAATGCAATCACAAGGTTTGAAAAAAAAAAAAAAAAAAAACCTACCTATTGTAGCATCTTAGCCAAACAAAATTTCTTGTGAAACTCATCTATGAGAACAGACTGCTTATGGTGCCTAACATAATTGGGCCACTTGTGACACTTTTGGGGTTTAAAGGAAGCATTTAAGAGAGAGATAAAAAGAGAGAATGTAGGTTGCACAACTGTAAAGTCAATTGCTAGCAAAGGTCTAACATTAACAAGAAAACATGTGTTGACATCCAACGATCGATATTTAATCATTAGTGAGACACCTTACATTAAAACCTTTTCTATGATTGAAGTTAGCTGCTAACAAACAATAAATTACACATGACATTAACATGGTTTATGACATGCCACTCAACATTTAAAAGAAATGCAATAGAAAAGACAGTATAACATCCTAAACAAATTACAGCTAAGAAAGATTCAATATGTTTGGAATCCACCAAAACGATCAGATCATGACTCGATTATATTTTCCATACTTGAACTACCATGTCAAAGATATGTCTAATCAATAGTTTTCCCACTTCTTTTCATTAATGCTAGTAATTGTGTCATAATCTAGAGGGTGTTCATGTATCCTTTATCTAGGATCCCCATCTATATTAAAATCTGATCTGTCAAGTAACATTGCAATCCACTAACAAATTTACGTTTGAAGAGTTGGATAAAATGTGCAAAAATTACATGTCATTAATAACAATTAACAGATCCTCCATTATTACAGCTAAAGTCTTGGGAGTAATTAAACCTTGGTCAACTTTAATCATAATATTTATAAACAAGAATTGCAGTTAGATCAGACTTTGGTCTTTGCGTGATAGCATTAGATCCCACATTAGGGCATTCCTAGCCTTGAAAAGGATAAAACTTTTCCAGCTTAAGATAAACAAAACTAAACAATGATTAATTGTTAGTATTCAATCAACATTAAGCAAAGCTTAACAAAGCACTCCTAAACCAAATCAACTCAGGCTTATAGAGAAGGGGCATATTCATGTTATATGTGAACCAGACTGACTAGTAAAACTGCCACCATTTCATAATTGTATTCGAATCCAAAACTGTAATGTTGTGAACAAACATATTCCCTTATGATATAACAAAAGAAATGAATAAATTAGATTACCACACCACATTCATCTTACAAAGTTTGGAAAATGTCTAAAGAAAGGCTTCTCTATTTCCAAAGATATCTATGAATGCATGATTAAATGCATTATAAGCTCTTTGAAGCAGTGAATGAGGGATGCAAGAGGTTGAACTCATCTTCGACTTCAAGAGGTGATGCAGTTTCATTCCCTGTCCATTTTACTTTTGACATATTCAAACTCTTGTCCTTGAAACCATAAATCTATAGTATTTGTTTGTCTCCAAAATTGAAATCCCTTTCCATACTCTTCAGACAGCGCTCAACAAGGTAATCTTCATAGTTACCACAAGGTTTTCACCCCACAAAATGAGTGACAAAAGGCCACCTTTCATCTCCAAGTCCAGGATGGTAGGTCTGGATCATGTCCTCGTACTTGTCCACCACAATAACCCAAAAACCATGAAGAAAATATGAGCTTTCCATAAACACTTTGTCACCCCAGAGTTTTTTTTTTGAGAGATCAATAAATATATTAGGGAAGATTGATCATCTTCCTCAAATGCTTGTCTACCCTCCAAATAAGTATTCAAAACCTTCCCTTCTTCTTCTTTGATCCTACCCTTTGGACCCATTGGTTCCCATGCATCCAATATATCTAAATACCATTGACAGTTCTGAATAAGGAAGCTTCCAATATTCAACCCGATCCAAGACTGCTTGCCATAAACCAAATTCTCCCAGCCATGGAGAACAAAATTATAGTTCTTGTATTTATTGAACGACATCTCAAAACCCATATCAGTGAACATAGAATCACTGTCCATCCACCATATCCATTCCACTTCTGAATGTGACATCATAAGCCTTTGGAGTAGAGGCAACTTGGCCCAATAACCAACCATCTCCTTATCCAAATGAGCCATGTTATAGACTATCTCAATGCCATGAAGCCTGCAATAATCAATCTTGTTCTTGATTCCCTTTAGAAAATAATGATCCCCAAATGAGCTATCACATGGGTTGAGTTGGGATCTAGTGACAAGCAAAATCCTAGGTTTTCCATTCACATAAGTGAGAAATTGAGGATTTTCCTTAATCCAAGTTATTCTTTGCTGATCCCAGTCACTGATCTGGGGTCCAAAGTATAAGTTACCTTAGGATAGGTTTCATTACCATCTATCTGCATCCTCATCTCATTCTCTCCATCAGGATCATCCTTCCTTCTGATCCCTTCTAGTGCCTTGGAATTCTCCTTTGCCACCTTTTGGCTTGCTCCACCATCCCCCATATCTTGGCCACCCAAATTGCCTGCTCCTATGGTGCCCCTGAGAACAAGTATGGTTACAAAACCACACAAAATTATAATTTTTAAACATTTTTTGAATCGACCTCGCTTTGGGCAGAGCTAGAGATCTACCATTTGTAGCCCCCCCCCGACACAGGGTAGACCCATCTTGATGCTCTCCCTTATTGAAACGCCAAAAAAAACAATCCTAGATCTCGTTATCTGCTATTCTATATATTTATGTTTTAAACAAAATTACATAAACCTAAACATGCCTCTCACCTATATGATCCTACTGATGACCTCCAAAATTTATATAAAACACGAACTACTAGTGCTTAGGTCAAGCCCATTGGCAGAGTGGATCCAGACTTGTTTATTCAATGAAACTTCTTTAAACAAAAGTCTGAGTACCAATCTTCTTTACTATTACTTGTTCCATCTTTTATATTTCTTGCATATGGTGGAAAACTAAAGCTGGATATTGCATTACGCTCATATCTCATGGTATCCTTTCTTTATCTTGTTTAGAAAGGGAAATACACTATAGGAGAAAAAAAAAATTGTCAACAAATGTTTTCTGAAACTGCTATACTATACAATAGATGATATAGGAAGTATTCATCATTGGTCAAAGAACTCAATGAAAAATTTTACTCACGGAATCTTCAGCTCTGAAAGCTTTCCAAACTTAGAAGGAATTATGCCACTCAAAAAATTTCCTAAAGATATAAAGCTCTCAGCTATGTGCAATTTCCCAAGTCTGGAGGGACAGTGCCAAAATATTGTTGTCACGTAGCACTAATCTTTCTAAGTGACTCAGCTTTTCCATTTCAGGTGATATAGAACCACGAAGTTTGTGATAAGGAAGAGTCAAGTAAATAACACATTTTAGCACATTATCGCAAGTAAGACCCTTCCAACCACAAGGATCTGGATCCTCTTTTTTTTTCATCGATAAAGAATACCATTAGAATCAATGATTTGTGACTTGAAGGAAAGTATCACTTCACCATCAGGATTCAATGCATTGCTAGGGTCATTCAGAGTCAAACAAAATAGGACAGAGACGAGGATTGATTTTCTAATTGTCATTGGCACAAAAGCCCATTAATGATATGCATCTGCTATGTTATAAATCTCCTCTCTTCACCCAAAGCAGTCCTTTCTCAGTTCCTACATTGGATATCCACATACCCTAGCCAGTGACATAGTTCTATGAGATCATCAGCCTCAAATCGGCTGCCTTTGCTGCTGCATAATTGTCAGCCATTCATGAAGGTATTTTATCTGTTTAATCATTAGTCTATGACAATCTGTGTTTATCTCTCTACTTGACCCACCACAACTTAATTTATTCTAATCTGATTTTCAGCAAGAAAAGCTCAGGTCTCAAATTTAACTATGTTATTTTTATTTGGATGAAGAACTATTGAGATAATATAACTTTCAACTCTCTGTAAGAAGATGTTATTGATTGTTTAGCTCATTCATAGCACAAACTCTAGAAAATCTACGATAAGTATGACGAGAGCCACAACATGGCAGGCAGAATCCCAGAGGAATATGAGTGCAGGGGTGGATCTCTACTTCAAGCAAGGCCTGGATATCTCAAAGCTTAGAGTTGAAGTGGGTTCTCGGACGTCAGCCTTCAAGGTCCATGAGAAAAGATAAAGCATGAGAAAACTGGAGATTAAAATAGGTCTAACGTTTCTTCGCCACAATCCTTCAAGTGGGTTGTCTCCCAGAACATCAGGTGGGCTTCGATCCCCTAACCCCCAAGACATTCCTGCACTTGTTCCTAGCCCAGTTACCCCTCTAGGATCGTATCCGTTTGGAAATGGGTATAGCGCATCTAGTGTCACTACTACTCCAACTTTCTACATTGCTGCATATGACCCTCCTACAACATGGACCCTAGAATTAAAGATGAAGGCAGAATAGAGATCCCTAGCCTTAATCATGTCACGAAGGGTTTCCCACCCATTCTTTTAATGTCAAATCCTTCAGCTATTTTGAGATTATTATTTTTTTTAAATCACTGCCACCAGCGAAATAAAAAAGGGTTCCCAGAGCAGCCAGACTCAAGAAATATAAACCCTAGTTTGGCCATATATAAAAGATGTTCTCATATTCTAAACATCAATCCATATGCATTGTAACAACTTACAATATTTACTTTCCAAAAAATCACTTTTTCTATAAAATTCAAGCAAGTTAGGTCACCTAAATAACTGTCCCCAGGAGTTCTTATACCAAGGTAGAGTCATCCAATGGTATTGGATTTGAAAGTCCTATTTTAGGAGTGTACCGGCAAATGGAAGGCAAACAACAATGGATGCTAGAACAAGCCCCACAGCTTTTGATCTTAAATATGTTGGAGTCACCGAATTTTGGGACAAAATATGATTTAACCCCAACAAAAGGCCACATACAATTGCAATGACTCGAGGCTGATTGAGCTCGTCAAAACCCGGTATTCCCAGAGTAAATCGGAATATAGATAAGTCAATTTCTGAAGCCATATTTTGATCCTCTTCTCTCTAATTGGTGGCATGAGCCACCAAGCTTTGCTTTCGTGTTCCCTCTCTCTGGAAAGCATGGCATTCAAATTTATTTTTACGCGATTGGGTAGAAACTATGATTGTCACATACTCAATTTGCGCCACTGTAAAAATTATGATATGGATATTGGGATTGATATCGAGAAAATGGCACACTGATATTGAAAACCAGTGACTTAAATGGGTGGCAAGAAGTGGCCATTACCTTCCCTAGAGCATACAAATAAAATAAAATAACCACTATATTGACACGACCATGATTCAGGATAAGAAGATAATTTAAACGTGTCCACTTTAATATTACCATATTTGTGGGGAGTTGCCATCATTGAACAAGTGGGGAGTTGCAAAGTCAACAAGTCCCTCCCTTGGGACATGTAACTCTAATTCTTTGCTGAGCGAGACTCGCGATTTAGAGAGCACCATATCTAGCAACCGAGGTTCATATGGTTGTTTATGGCTTAAGTAAAAGAAAATCCAGATCCATATTCACCCCAGATTTATTAATCAAGGTCATGGATTGAAGAACCTAGATTTATTAATCAAAGAGGCGGACTAGATTTTTGTTTTCTATTAGGTAGGCTTCAAGGTCCAGATTTTGAACCTAAGCTCTGATACCACGTGTAAGACTAGGTCCAGGTTCCTCTAACATAACTAAGTTCTTTATTTCTAAATACAAATAAGCGGAAAATAATTTATTTCTAAACATTCAATCAATGACAATTTACCATTCAAAATTTATTTCCAATAAATTAAATAGTGAGCATTTCATTTCAATCACCTACATGAGTAATCTTTAAATAGAAGAATACTTATTTCGATAGCGTGGTTGAGATGCCCCTGAGCTCTTGACCCTTCTGGGATGCTCCTCCTGACTAACGACTGGATTTACCTCCCAACCAACTAGGAAGTAATTCCTAGCCCAGGAAACCTCCATAGGTTCCCTAGCCCTCTGAGCCCAAGTCCAACCAGATGTAGTGTGTCCAAGATGAATAATACTCTCCTTCTCTTCCTCCTCTCTTCCCTACCTTACTCTCAAACAATCCTCCAAAGCCACAATCAAACCAAAAGCAAAACCCAGGATCCCGCCCTCCTCTCCTCATCCTTCCCCTTTTATACCCCCCTTCTTCTGTCCACCTCAACCACCTCTCATTAGTGTCATAACTACTCCCTCATCCTTATATTTGACTTCTCTTCTCCCAAGTAAACATGAGAGGACATTTGGGGTTGTGATATGAATAGAAAATTGGGTAATTAATTGGAGAGGATCATGTCTTCTCCCAAGTAAATATTTCAGGGATGAAAGATGAATATATAAATTGGTAATTAATTGGAGAGGACCATGTCTTCTCCGAAGTAATGATTTTGGGGATGAGAGATGAATATATAAATTGGTAATTAATTGGAGAGGACCATGTCTTCTCCCAAGTAAATATGAGAGGACATTTTGGGGATGAGAGATGAATATATAAATTGGTAATTAATTGGAAAGGACCATGTCTTCTCCCAAGTAAATATGAGAGGACATTTTGGGGAAAAGAGATGAATATATAAATTGGTAATTAATTGGAGAGGACATTGTCTTCTCCCAAGTAAATATTTTGGGGATGAGAGATGAATATATAAATTGGTAATTAATTGGAGAGGACCATGTCATCTCCCAAGTAAATATGAGAGGACATTTTGGGGATGAGAGATGAATACATAAATTGGTAATTAATTGGAGAGGACCATGTCTTCTCCCAAATAAATCTGAGAGGACATTTTCGGGGTGTGGATATTTAAATTGGAATAAATGGAAGGAAACCATATCCTATCAAAAGGTAAATTTGAGGAGGTAAGTTGGGAATTGAATAATAACAAAACTTATATCAGTAATAAATTTATAGTTTCACCAATATAGGTATGTACCAATATTTCTTGATAATTATAAGTCAATATTTTAAGGTCATTTAAACACTTAGTAAAATTTGCATGATAAGATTAAGTAGGGCATTACAAATGGCCCCCTTGTAAGTTTTCCTTCAACGCATCCTGGACATACACCTTCATGTTCTACTTTGAACTTGGGCATACTTGTCATCATCTGTCTCACATCGGGTAGGGCCTTATAATGAATATGGGCAAACCTCTAGTGCCATAGTTCAGATTGTATAGATGTGTCACAAGACATGGCTCCCAATGGACTTCCTCCAACTTGATACAAAGTGTCAACCCAGAAACCAAGAGTAAAAGAATCTTTAAAATTTATTTTCCAAACACGTACCTTTCCATCAATGAATGCCACCTTGAATCCTTTGTCCTCCATGATTGAAATGGACACCACGTTCTTCTTGAGATCAAGTACATATAGTACTTCTTGCAAATGAATAGTGTTACCTTGATTCAATTAAAGGGTAACATTCCCTACTCCCTTCACGGGATAGGTGGCATCATCTCCAAGGATGATGTCCAAGTTTGTCTCATTTTCTATTAGATTAGAGAGGGATTCCTTATATTCGTTGAAGTTCCTTGAGGCACCACTATCAATAAGCCAATTTCCCAAAGTGCCCGGAGGAGAGGCAGTGGAGAGGGTTGATATAAGATAGTACTCTTTTTTCTTATTGTTAACAACATTTTATTCTTCATACCTAGAGTTCCTTGATTTATTAGAGGGTCGACCATTTCCTTGATGTCCCGCATTCCTTTTTCCTTTGCCATTAGACCTGCCATTCCTTTGATCATAGAATGATTATGGTCATCATCATGCAATGTGCCCCTTATATTTGGACACTCCCTTGTATAGTAGCTAATCTTATTGCAAACAGAGCACCTTCCCTTCCATCCTCCCTTAGGTCTAGGCTTTCCATGGAAATGACCTTTAAACCCTGCATTATTTCTCCTTTTTGGCATGAGCAGAGAATGTTGTGGGGTTGATTCTATTAGAAAGCATTTATTACTCCACCATCCTTGTTTCTTCTTGAATGCATCTCGACATAAATTCTTCAAACCCCGAAATTCGATCATTTTTTAGTATAGTGGTTCTAAATACATACCACTCAGGTGGGAGTCCTCCAAGGGTGGTGAGAGTAAATTCTTTATTAGGAATGACTTCTCCAATTGAGAGTAGATCATTCTTGATCTTAGTAATCCTCAAGAAATAGGGTTAAATATCCTTGTCCTTTCCCTTCTTAATATCCTTCAACTTATTCTTGAGAAATAGAATTTGATTAGCATTACTAACCTTGAACATGCCAACCAACCTATCGTAGATATCCTTGGAGGTCTTCAATTCGAAGATGCAGGCCACCAGATGCTTGTCAATGGAATCCCTAATAATATTCTTTGCTTTGACTTCAGCCATATTGTACTTGGTCTTTGCAGCAACCGATACATTTGAAGGAGGTTTAGGGATTTTACCCTAAACATAGTTCATCACTTATTTTTCTTCCAAGGTCAAATCAAGAGACATCTTCCATCCATGATAGTTAGATTTATCATGGAGCTTGTCTTCAGTCGGGAAGTAGGATGAGGAACCCGTTGAACCTTTTGTCCTTGTTAATTTGTCTTTGGTGATTTCTATTTCACTCTTGCTTGGGCTTTGTCTTCACCTTAGCTTTGATAACATGTTAATTTTAGGCAACAATGGTATGTTCTATGCTTTATAGAAATTTTACCTCAATTTCTTTATTAGCCCAATATCAATATTCAAATTAGCAATCACATCAACATGAAAGTAAAATGTAGATAGAACATAAACATAAATAGTAGAAGACAAGCCAAGACAAGAGGACACAAGATGTGGCACCAGCTAGGGACAAACCCCAAAGTGGCAAGACCCTTGATCAGATATTCTTTTAGTCTTCAATATTTCAGTAGAGAGAGATAGTACAATTTACAAATCTGTTGATTTATAACAGCATCAAAAGAGCGATAACCAAAAAAGTCAATGTTGGTCAATAGGGAAATTTGACCCTCAGCAAATCGGTCAACTTTAGTCAAATTTAGCGTCCAAACAGTGAGATAAAACAACCTTCAAAATAGTCAAATTCAACCCAGTCAAAGTCTAGTCAAACAACCCACCTATGGTCAGCCCTAGCTGCAATCAACGATGGTTAATAGTCAATGTTTAGCCTCGATTTTTGTGCCCAAAAATGCAGCCTGCCCAAACAGAGATAGCCCTCACAAAAATGCAATCAAAGGAGGTCAACGCATGCTAGTCAACACTTGGTAAAACTATCTAGAAATTTGGTCCCCTGAAACTTCGGCCTCCTGAAATTTCGCTCTCTTGAAATTTCGGACATGTGGAGAGAGAGAGGCCTAGAAATGCATACCTAGTCAATGAGGATAGAGAGAGAGAGAGAGAGAAGTGTGAAGATGAGTGTGCCCAAATGAAGCTAAGTCACCTTCTATTTATATGCAACATTGAGGATGAATAGATGTGACTGTTGGGCTTCTGAGCCTACATAAGTTTGTTGGTCGACCTTGAAAATTTGACCATAATCAAAATAAATTCATAACTTCATTTGTACATGTCAGAATCAGATGATCTTTAGATCAATCCTACACCTCTCGAAGAGTGGAATCCATGAAAATTATCAGCTATCATAAATAAGATGACCCGTGTGGAGTTTGGTCCTAGTTTCCAATTTTAACAGATAAGGATGTCATTCAGAAGAGAAGGGAAGAGTTACTAGTGTCATGAGTGCCTAAGGAGTATTAGAATTGATGTGTGAGAGGAGGGCCTCATTTTCCCCCATTGCAATGGAGGCTTTGTCGAGGAAACGAAGAGACCAATATCAAATGTTTGGTACCACTCATATACACCTAGGGGAGGGTAGGGGCAAGAGCAAGGGGGATTGCAATTTCAGCCATGGTAAGTTGGACCAGGTCCTACCAAGGGTCGTTCTACAACTCTTACAGCTAATCATGGCATAACCCAAATGATGTTCCCCTTGCTACTTTCTTCCAACATGGGAACGATTATGACAACAACAACATTAGTAATACCAAAGATGAGGAGCGGAGAAGGAGAGGAGGAAGGGTACAAATTTGGATCAATCCTAGTGCTTTTAATCCTTTGATGTTTACTCATTGTCAAATGATGCATAATTTGATGGGACTGGGTTGGGGGACTGTGGAATTATTTGTTGATGACAGCACAGGGGCACGACCCACCAGATTACCTGGTAAATTTGGGGATTATTTCCTTGGATGGCGTTTGGATCAACTTATACAACGACTGGAAAAAAATGACCACAACAGGTATGGTACACCTCCCGCCTCCAAAGCTTCCATAAGAATAATGTCCACCATTAAAATTACCCAAGGCCTTCTTGTTACTGATTCTACACAATGTACAATATACAAGGATGAATTTGAAGTGGGCACCGCAGTAAGATAGATGCCCTGTAAACACATGTACCATTATGTTTTCATTCTTCTACGGATTGAACAAAATAATTCTTGTCCAGTTTGTCGATATGAGATTCCCACAGATGACGTGGAGTATGAGCAAGCTTGCTCCCATGGGAAAATGATGTAAGAGCATCCAACACCCTTAGACAAAGGGAGGAATCCAAAGCAAGCGAACGTGGACCAGGGGAGAAAAACAAGGAAAAAATCTGTTTTAAATCAAATAAAATGGATTTAAAGATTTAAAAACATGGATAAGCCTCTCGAGGAGACTTATTAATGTAATCTACCATGTGTATATGCATGCATTCAAGTATGAGAGCTTTGGGGGTTTTGATAGAGGATATGATCGGATCCCTTCTGTGATCTGATCCAACACTTCTCATATATATATGTGTTTGTGTGTGTGTGTGTCATGAACCTGCGTGTTCAGAAGAGAAGGGAGGAGAGACAGATTAATATAGAATAGAATGTATGAATTCAATGGTGTTACAATGTAGCAAGAGGCGAGCCTGTGCTAGGGCTGAAATGCCTTAGATGTAATTATGTTGTGTTTATTTATAATATAATATACATGTGTTGTGTGTTTACATCATGTCTGTGTAGAATGTCTCTTTGTTTCATATGTGTGGGTGAATGATTTAAATCCCGATTGCATGCGGGTTTGATCGACCATCAATCATGGCCAGATCGATGGCAATCCAAAAATTAATGGATTGTTGTGTTCATGCATAATTGGAGTGATAATTGTGTCGCAACAAAATGTGGCAGAACTATGTTTAAAGCACGGACATTCCATCAAAATGATGAGAATACACAGGAGCTGGTTGATCTTCCAGATCAATGGTCCAGACAAAGTCGTAGATGAGCAGAGATCCTTTATCGCATCGGTGAAGCCTCTTGGGTGATATCAAAACCAACCTTTGTAACAGAGCGATAGCGAAATGCGATTTAAAGCGCAACCGTCAGATTGAGGCTTCAGATCGACGGTTTATATGCAATCGCCAATCGCATATCAAGAAGGCCAAGGAATGGTGAAACATGGCCGATACGTCGATGGCGATATCGCCGATAATATAATTGGTGATCAGAGGATTCGGAGTTCGGAGGTTTCAAAGTTTAGGGGTTTCATTGTGGAATGGCGCGAAGGAGGCAGACCCACCGACTTTATAGATGCGGCGTAATCTTTTTGAGGTCCGGCTAAGCGCAACAGAGTAGAGTTTTCCTTTATAAACTCTTTTTGCCTGTATATCTCAGATAGTTAAATGGCTGAGGTTTTAAGGCCTAAAAGATATGTGTATAAGCTTTCGATGGATAGTGAAAAGGCTGATAATATTACATGGGTCCGGGATTCTTATATGTCCATAGTTGAAGGCTTAAAGCCTTATGTATGCTTCCGATAAGGCTTAGTGGGCCATAACGCACAGACCTCAGAATCGATTATTTAAGGGAAAGGGATTTTAATTTAAACCCAAAATCTCCCACCCCATCATATGGTATCAGAGAAGAAGAAGATTTTGCGTGCAAGAGAAGAGGAAGGATTCCAGAGAGAAAGAAGAAGGAGTAGGAGGTACAATTGTTTAAAGCTATAGAGCTTATGGTCTTACTGTTGCACAGAGAATGGCAACAGAAGGTGAGATGAATTGTAGCAAAACTAGAGCAAGATATGCTAAATTGGTTCCAAAGAGAAGAGAACCTGAAGGATGCCAAAAGACTAAGCTCAGGAGAATTTTGGTGAGTTATCATGTAGCACAAGGAGACTGTTACTACAGAGGTTGGTTGCAGCTCACAGAAGACCATGAAGGTAGTTCCACTAAAGAATGCAGTGGGTAGAATTGCTAAGGACAAGGAGAAGCATATGACCAGGAGGTCATAAATTTTTGTGCCTCGAGAGTCTGATGCAAGAGCATCCAACACCCTTAGACAAAGGGAGGAATCCAAAGCAAGCGAACGTGGACTGGGGAGCAAAACAGGGAAAAAATCTGTTTTAAAGCAGATAAAACAGATTTAAAGATTCAAAAAGGTGGATAAGTCTCTCGAGGAGACTTACTAATGTAATCTTCCATGTGTATATGCATGCATTCAAGTATGAGAGATTTAGGGCTTTTGATAGAGGATATGGTTGGATCCCTTCCGTGATCTGATCCAACACTTCTCATATATATATATGTGTGTGTGTGTGTGTGTGTGTGTCATGAACCTGCATGTTCAGAAGAGAAGGGAGGAGAGACGGAGTAATATAGAATAAGGCTAAAATGCCTTAGATGTAATTATGCTGCATTTATTTATAATATAATTTACATGTGTTGTGTGTTTACAGCATGTCTGTGTAGAATGTCTCTATGTTTCATATGTGTGGGTGAATGATTTAAATCCTGATTGTAGGTGGGTTTGATCGACCATCGATCACGACCGGATCGATGGCGATCCACAAATTAATGGATTATTGTGTTCATGCATAAATGGAGTGATAACTATGTCGCAACAGAATGTGGCAGAATTGTGTTTAAAGTGTAGACTTTCCATCAAAATGAGGAGAATACACAGGAGCCAGTTGATCTTCTAGATCAACGGTTCAGACGAAGTCGTAGATGAGCAGAGATCCTTTATCGCATCGGCAGAGCCTCTTGGGTGATATCGAAACCAACCTTTGTAACAGAGCAATAGCGAAATGCGATTTAAATCACAACCGTCGGATTGAGGCTTCAAATCGATGGTTTATATGCGATCGACGATCGCATATCGGGAAGACCAAGGAATGGTGAAACATGTCCGATACGCTGATGGCGATATCATCGATAATATAATTGACGATCGAAGGATTCAGAGTTTGGAGGTTTCAAAGTTCGGGGGTTTCACTGTGGAATGGCGTGAAGGAGGTGGACCCGCCGATTTTATAGATGCGGCGTAATCTTTTTGATGTCCAGCTAAGCACAGCAGAGCGGGGTTTTCCTTTGTAAACTCTTTGTGCCCATATATCTCAGATAGTTAAATGGCTGAGGTTTTAAGGCCTAAAAGATATGTGTATAAGCTTCCGATGGATAGTGAAAAGGCCGATAATGTTACATGGGTCCGGGATTCTTGTAAGTCCATGGTTGAAGGCTTAAAACTTATGTACGCTTCTGATAAGTCTTAGGGGGCTATAACCCATAGGCCTCAAAATCGATTATTTAAGGGAAAGGGATTTTGATTTAAACTCAAAATCTCCCACCCATCAGCAAAGCTCTCCTTGGGTTTGGAATTCTAGTAGCACATCAGATGGGCAAGGTGGAAACCTTGATGGGTTTTCTTCATGGGGTATTATGGGAACATCAAATAACAGTAATAATGAATCTTTTGGGGCTGAAATGAGCTTTGGAAATTCCATGGTTGGTACTAGTAGTATTGCCCTAAATCAACGAGAAGCTTCTGGTGGTGGTGGTGTTGTTCTATTTTCTTCCGACGAAGCATCTAATGTCAATGGTAGTGGTAGAGGGATAAGCAGGAACTTCAAGGTCTCTCTTGCAGGGCCATTCAAGGCTTTGTTTTCAACAACTCAACAAGCTCACACTGAAACAAGCTCTGATCGTGCAAACAATGAAGAGATTATTTCTAGTAGACCAAATGAGGGAAATCATTTTCAGGGGAAAAACTTAGCTACTGCAAGGGCAGAGGATGATGGTGATACTCTTATTTCTAAAGCAAGAGAAGGAGACTTGGAATGATGGTTTGTAACTTATATCATGCAACTGCATCTAGCTAGAGTTCAAATTTTTTAAAGCTATGATTTTCAGGTCATTCAACCATAACTAATCATTTGGAAAGGGACATTACAGTCCTTCCTTCTCAATATTGTTTTCACTCAAGCAATCTAGAACTTGCATGTCAATACCAAAATCTCAAATATGGGTGTAGAATACTCCAACACAATTGAACCTAGCATCACTGTCACACTCTGCCATACCGCAAAGCAATCCACTATGATTGAAACCATCCCTCATAAAAATCCATGGATCCCAAGACCACATTGGGATACTGACATTTTTATTTCCTGAACTGCAGCGAAATATTTGTTTCATTTCTCTACAACCTAATATTGTACCCACCTTGTAGAAGTAAATTATAAATCCTGCAAGTCATGAATTCAAATTTCAAAGGAGAAAGCATACCCTCCTAAGGTGATGTATAAAATCCCTTATTCCAAACATCCTTCCCATCCTAAGGGCAACCAAACTTCTATTCTAGAAAGAATCCTATTGTAGCTAGCCATTGCCCTAGTTGTTATGATTGGATCCATTGTCAACCCTATAACTTTACCATCAATGTGGCCACCTGTTATAACCACAAGTTCCTCACTGAAATTAGCAAAGGCTAATGTTTTTGTAGTTCCACCAAGTTTATTCTCCTCAAAATCAGATAGCATAGGTGCATTTTTAAATACAAAAAGTAATGTATTAGCATCTATAATTCCCAAATCATACAAATAATGTGAGAAGTTGTTCCCTATAGTTTGGAACATTTGTTGAAAAACAATCCTATTTGGACCAACAACACTATATGGGAAAATTTGAGATGATAATGGCATTACAACAACACTCAGTTGTACAAGAAACTATAGTGGTACAGGATTTTTAACCAACTCCCCACAGTAGGCATCAACTAAGTGTACAAGCAACTATAGTGGTACAATATTTTTAACCAACTCCCCACAGTAGGGATAAACTAAGTTTGCAAGCAACTATAGTGGTACAAGATCTAATAACCAACTCCCCACAATGGGGATCAATAGACCAACACATCACCCAACAATAATTTTAGTCACAGAGCCAACAATAATAGCTAAAACAAGATATTCATAAGGTTCTAGCATGGACCAAACATTCCCATATTTTCAATCAGAAATTGGAAATGAAGTCCACCAAAGTAGAGAGAAAATTCAATAGGAAAAAATAGTGAAATAATGTAATCCATGAGTGAGCTAAGCAAATTTCGACCAAAGAATTTGTCAGAGATAGTGAAAACTGGCCATGTTAAAACAAAAATTACTTCCCACCAAATGTCAAAATGCTTCCACCAAGTCCGGTATAAAAGTAGACAAGTAACTGTAGCATAAAAGGTGATTGCTCCCCAATGGCTCACTCATTCCTCTTCAGAAGCCTATCAATGTTAGGCATATTATTAGCTAATGAGTCTTTCTAAATTGCCTTTGACAATAATAATCCAACAAGAGCACTTGGAACAAACATAAGCATTGCCTGGAAAGAATGTGCATACCAGTTCATACGTAAATTTGACACTAGCAATCTGAAGAAAGAAAACACCACAAATACAATTACTGCTAAAATTCACCCCACTACATGCAACACCATACCTTTAAAGATACAACAAAGACCTATGAGCTAGGAGAGACACATGAAATTGGTAGACACAGAAAATACAAGAGCAAGAAGAATAAAGATCATAGGAAAAACATGTAATATCCTGGCTATTTTCTTTGAATAAATAAATATAAACCATGAAATAATGTGGAAGAAAACTAACCAATCCTCTTGGGTTCTATTTTCTGCAACCCTGAGATCAATTATTTCCTAATCATTTCTTAACTAGAAGGAACTTGAAAATGCTTTCAATAAGTTGATTAAGTTCTCACCCTCAAACATGTATGCTTCTAGGAAAAAATTTATTCGGCTTTCCATATCTAGTGTAATAGAATAGCCTCTAATGATGAATATAATATCTAATCCTGGGATATCCCCATAGTCCTCAACAAATACTTGATAATTTGTATCTCTAGTAATCAGAGGAAAAATATCATGTGTTGCACTGTGCGTCATAAACTGCTGACTTGGTGTAGACCAAAGAAGGCCATGATCCAAGACCAGATTGACAAACTAAATCAAGTACTCCTGTGCCAAATGATTCCACATTTATAAACTCTTTAATTGTTTCCTTCCATTTATGTGTCTTCATAAATCCATGAGATGCCAACAAAAAATCTCTTTTGCACCTTTCAAAATGAAAATAATTCGATGAGGTGGCACCTGACCAGAATCAATAATGAGACATAACACTCCCAACATGGATGCTACAAATGAGCCATAGTCGCCAGCTCCTGGAGAACCCAATGGATTGTCAAAATGATTGTTGATGAGAATAGATGGATATCAATGGTAGTGGTAGAGCGACAAGTAGGAACTTAGAGGTCTCTCTTGCGGGGCCATTGAGGGCTTCCTTTTCAATAACTCAGCAAGCTCAAGCTGAAACAAGCTTCGGTCCTGCAAAGAGTGGAGAGACTATTTCTAGCAGACCAGACAAGGGAAATGATGTTCAAGGGAACAACTTAGCTACTACAATGGAAGAGGATGATGGTGATACTCTTATGTCTGAAGCAAGAGAGGGAGACTTGGACTAATGGTTTGTAGCTTATATCATGCAATTGTGACTAGCTAGAGTTCATATTTTTTAAAGGTATGATTTTCAGTTCATTCAACAATTCCATGTAAAGCATGAAATAAGGACTAGTTCATATATTTTCCTGTTTGCACACTGAAAAGTTATTTATAGCTTAGGCAATTTTATTCGTCACCTTAGTTTTCATTATTGTGGAATACTACTACTATAGTGAATAGGTTGCAATGATGATCAACAAATCAAGTTATTTTTCAATGAATGATTCTAATTCTCTATTGTTAAGGGATTTTAAGTTAATTTTTAGGCAAATTTTGCATGTCATTAGATCAATGCATCTTTCTTTGCAAAAATTTTGAAGCACAAAGAATTACAATCAAAACAACATATTGTTCTAAATGTGGCAATATAATTTAGTCATGAGAAATGACAATAGAAAATGATAGCAACAAAATGGATTATTTGATTTTAGTTCAGAATTTAGTTTGGCTAAACTTTCCAATATCAGAAATTGAATGTAAACACCTATGTTACTTAGATGGTCCCACACACCAATTCCTTGCATGAAAGTTTTCCATGCCTCCTTAAGAAGTTGTTCTTTTGATCAATGGAATGAACTATGACTTCTTGCAACTTGGTTCAATCGTCTCTATAATTCTTTTATGGAATATGAATTACTTTCTTAAGTCTATTTGTCAATATCAATTAGAAAAAACAAAAATAAATATTTTATGGGAATGTAGCAAGATGGAATCTCATCATATGAACCGTTGAGCATGACACACATCATGAGGAGCTAGGAATGGATTTTGGAACCAAATGGTAAGAAGAGAAATTACAGCAAGACCATGAAGCAAGATTCATATGAACTCTTTGCCATGGATACTTGTAACAAAAGTAGAGCTTAAAGCTTTGATAAGTTGCCCAAATTTTGTTATTTCTTCCACTGCACCTGAAGAAGTTTGATTTTATAATGTGCCAATGTTTTGATAAAAGTTAGCTCAAAATCCATTAAGGCTTGCTCCCTTATTCTTTTGTAATGAAAACATCACTTCTTATAGTCTTCTTCAGTGATGAGTACCCTAAGCTTTTTGTTTACCTTGATGCTTATAAGATTTGGGATATTTTTTTACATAGCTCATTTCTTTCGGGGGCTATGTCACTAGGTTCCATTAACAAGTTCTTAAAAAACCTATGTCCTTACATATTTGTCCTTTAATCACACTGTTATTTTCCTTAATAATTTGGGAGATTTGTTTATGGGTTCTTCTGCTTTGGGTGGCTTTGTGAAGAACTTTGTGTTTCTCTCCCATTCCTTGAGACACATAATTCTTGATTTCTGCCTCCAGAAATCTTCCTCCCTTTGATATATATTGTCTAATTTTACTTTAGAACAGTTTTTTAATCTAGAAAACCTCATTTTCTTCTATTTCATCATGGAGTTTATTCATCTCAACCTCGGGTTCTGTTTTTTTGTTGTAGATATTTATGAATCTTTGCGTATTCCCTTCTTTTAAGATTGTGGTGGATTTTATGCATAATTTATTTTTTGATCCCATAAAAAATATTATTATTTCCTCATCCCACCATTCCCACATTTTTATTTTCCAAATCAAGTTGGGTGAACTACATATTCACAAACTTGAAAGGGATGTTTTTTGGTTTTCCCTAAGATGATAATGCTTCCTTTAGATTAAAATATTCAACTTCAAATCTCTAATTTCACTTGTCTGTAATCTATTCAATATTTCCAACACAAAACCTTACCCTTTTCTTATGTTATTCCCGGTGTAATTAGCATTCTTTGGTTCCACATCTACCAAGGAATTCGTATTTAATGGAATCTACTAATAATGAGTTATTTTTGCTTGTCATCCCTCCTTTTTTTATGAGCACCCCTAATAAATTTCATGCCAAGGTCCATGGCAGGTTTGGGAGATTTTCCCTTTCCATTGCAAGAAGATGCTATCACTTGGCTCATAGAAGCACCAAATTAGGTCCATACACATTTGTCACATAGAAATTAAGATCCCACACTCTAGAGAAAGATAAGGTGGTGTGATCCAAAAACGTCCTTAGAAAGAACCTCTATGGTACACCTAGGATTCATCCATATTGATATTCCTCTCGATTGCCTAGCCAATTTTTGCATATTCATGTTGCCTATCCACACACAAAACTTTTCACAATATCCATTCTAAGTTCTAGTAGTTTTGTTTCATGAATAACTACAATATCGGGTTTTTCTAAATGAACCTTTCCCCTATGGCCTATTTTCAATTCATTGCCTGTGTGATAGAAATTCCAAGTTAGAATCTTAACATCAAGACCACCAAATAAATATTTTTAACAAGAGTTAGAAAACATGTTGAATTTTTGTAGGAAACTTTGGTACCTCCCTTAGAGTTTGGAAGTGTTAATTTAAAATTGGTATTTGAAACAATGGAATCATTGGAAATGTTGATTGGATAAGAATCAATATCTTTGTCATTCATAGACTTTTGTTTATCTATGGATCCAACATGAGTCTAATCTTATCAATAATTTGTGCCTACTCCCATGTTCTACAATTTGTTAAAGAGGGGAAAACTAAGATACATTGTTGGTAAATAATTTTTTTCAAAAACCCATAATTTCATCAATCTTTATCCAAATTCTTTGGTTAGATATGATCTTAAAAACCTTTTATTTTCTAAGACTTTATCTTTTGACCAGATGTATCTTTGAAAGTCTGCAAAATTCTTAGTATGTTTCTTGCCTCCCAAAAAATTATCTTCTCTTGGTAGTAGGGTATATCCATGAATTAAGCATGAGTCATGGACTTTATTTTGGATGAAACCTTAAAGACTTTCTTTGGTTAGTTCTCTTGCTTTTGTGATAAGGCCTTTCCCAGGGCTTCTATCAAGAATATAAACAAAGAAGGATAATGGAAAATCATGGTTTAAACTTCTTGATTGTTTCAAATATTTGGAAGGGCCTCTATTTACGAGAACATTAAAAGATCCAGTTGATAAGTACTCAAGCACCGAGTTCACCCACTTTGAACAGAAATCAAATTTTACCAAATTTTCCCTTAGATAATCCCACTTCTATGTCAGGTGCCTTAACCATGTCCATTTTCAATAACATGTCACTTTCTTCCTTGACCTTGATAGAATGGCTTGATTCTTGTACCAAAAACAAACTATCCACGATTGTATCCATGCAACAAAACCTCCCTGATACTCCAATATCAAACTGCTTAGGATTGGCTTCAACCTTGTTTCTGTCATCTTTCTAATGGTTTTATATGTGATTTGTTACACATGGACATGGCTTAAAAGAGTAAAATTTTATTTTCGTTTCTTTGTATGTGCTATGTAGTGGGTCTCTAACACCCAAAAAATGTGACAACGTTGGTGTTTGGGGGTTTAGATGTATTTATTTCAAGAAATTTAGGATATAATGATTATAGTCTATGTATAAGGGGACAAGCCTACCTCTATGTAATAGAGACAGAGAGATAATGTGCTCAGAGGAGCCTTAGTATGCTTGTGGCATTAATCATTAGCTGGAAACCATGGTTTTGACCTGTGTGTTGCATTGAAGATTAGAGGAAGATCTAATAAATAAAGAGATTGTGTTTATGATGCCACAAGTTGTGTATTCATGTTCATTTATGATCTGCTAGAATTAGGTGTTAAATATCTCTTAATTCCTCCAATTATAATGCTATATGGCAAAATGTATTTCTTAGATTTGTGCTTATAGCAGCCAGAGGATCTGCACCCATTTGGAGTCAGTTCCAGTTTTGTGTAGTGTACAGTAAAAAAAATGCATTAGTTTTGATATTAGAGAAACCCCAAAAATATCCTAGAGGAGAACCCATTTGAACTAGGAAAGGAGAATCATGAGGAATGTTGGACTTAGAATGATGTGGATGAATCACTGTGAAGATGAATGGAATTGAAGCCTAATTCCAGCAAGATGAGTCAGAAGATGAACAAGAGAATGTGAGAATCCCTGTTGGAGGTGTTGATCCCACAAAGAGTTAGCATCCTTGGGCTCATGTAATTAGTATCAAAATATTATCTTACGATCTACATTTTTTTTTGTTTAGTTAATTTTCTTAGTAGGAGTAATAAAGAAGTTGTCATTGCTACAAAACTTATGTGGATCCATGCATTGCCACAGAAATCACACAGTGTTATAGAATTGACGCACTGCTATGGAATTACTAAAGACAAATGCATGGGAATTAATTGGGACAGTCAAAAGGATATTCACCATGCACTACCCCTAGCAATTCATTGAGACAACTCAGGAGGAGGTGAAGTGCCACTAAGTGTTATTTTTTGGTAGAATCGGAAGTTCTCTAGCCTTGAAAATTGGTGGAGAGGCTAAGACACATGAGTTCTAAAGAACCTAGAAACCATTTGGTAAAATTCCACCCGGATTGTATTTTATTAAAATAATTAATATTTTTAATGGGGTCCCTAAGTCTAAACTTAGGGAAATTGAAATATTAATGGGTATTAATCAAAATATGGGTGAGAATGATCTAGAAGGTGAATCAAGTCATGTTTTAATATTAGCCATTAATTAGAGACTTAATCTCGGTCGTTGAAGACACAACAGGAAAAGTATAAAATCGAGGCTTGGGGTTCATTTGGAAACACACACACACAGAATAAGGAAATCAATTTTCTGAGGTGAGAAGTTCTCAGGAGGAAAATCGATTAGGGAGATCTTGCAACTGAGGGGCAGTGAGAATATAAGAGGGAATTTATATAGAATACTGACAGAGAGGCAACACAAAAGCCGAAACTGCCGAAACAGCCAGGATAGTTGACACAGAGGGCAGAGAAGCTGACACAGAATCTAGAACTTCCGCAATAGCTGAAACTGCTGGAAACTACCAGAACTTTTGGGAACTTCTAGACAACCAAGAGAGCTGACATAGAGGCAACGCAGTAGCTAGGAGAGTTGATGCAAAAAGGATGCATGTCACACAGAATCCAGAACTGTCGGGAACTTCCGAAACTACTGAGAACTGCTAGAACAACCATGAGAGTTGATGTAGAGGGTAGAGAAGGTGACGCAAGGCTATGCGGAGCCAACACAAAAATAGTCAGGGTTAGCCAATCTTGTTCTGGGGTAGCTGAAATTCTGTCGGGTGAAGTGAGGTAAACTCACTCAGATTTTCTACCAGTATTTTTCTATGTAAAGGATTGCTAGATGAGCATCCTAGATTTGTATTCAAATATTTCTCCTGCATAATAATAAACCATCATAACTACTGCATCGATTTTCCCGCCTTAGGTTTTTCTGGGGACTATTGTGTCCAAAAATAAGTGTGTTCTATGTATCTTGTTCTTTACTCAGTTTTCTATTTCATGTATTCAAATATTAAAGAAGTGTAGGTTGCAAAAGTAATTTGCTTTAGTATTCAAAGAATAACTTGATAATGTATATTAAAATCAAGTAGGTGAAGTAGATTCAAATTTGCTGCAATAGGGGTTCCTTCGAGTGTAGGAATTTTCACACTAAGATTGTTCGACTACCACGTGAAATTAATAGTTTGAGGGTCAGTTATAAATATAGTGAATTAACTAAAGAGAGCTTAGTTCCAATAATTTGCAATGGAAGAAGAGAAGGTTCAACTCTAGCTCTACAATAGAAGAAGGTGTTCAGCTCCAACAAACTAAAATAAGAAGAAGATAATGAATACCAGCTCATGTTTAGGGAATTCTAAGACTGATTGGTAGTTTGATCATGCTAGTCTCAAACACTATGAATTGTGGAGAGACTACAACCTCTAGATTTAATTTCACAAGCACAAATCGACATATTATTCAATAAGGGGTTAGGTTGTCCTTTTGTTTTATGTTATTTCCATTATTAATTATATCATATTTAGTTTTGTAGCATCTATATATTATGACTGCTTAAGTACACTACTTTTGTGGTTGTTTCACTCTGTGAGTGCCAATCTAGTTCTATCATTGTATTAGGGAATTATGGTTCATGCATCAAGTGGTATTAGAGAAAGGTTTAACTCTGGTTCAAAATTTGTAGAATTATTAGAACTAATTCTCTCTTGAAAGTTGGTTTCCACAAGATCAATTCTTGTGCAACTGTGGTAGCAAGGAAACATGTAGAGGGTTGTTTCAACTTGAATTTACTGGAAGAAGAGTGGTGGGAGGTAGTGTAGAAAGAAAATGAGTTTTTAACGGATATCAAGGTTCTGCCCTCTTTATCTTTAGGGACTCCACCAACCCTTGCCAACCCAAGGTTACATCTCGTTGCTACGTTTAAGTGAAGTTTAATCATCTCATCCTTCGGAGGGATCTTAGTCACTTGAGGATTTGGAGTATCCTTTCTTTTTTCTCCTTTAATGGGATAATTTTAAATGGTTTTTACATTAATAGGTCATTAGCTTATAAAACTAAGAGACTGTATAAGTTTCTCATCAAAATGCTTTCATTCATTGTGGTTATCCAGTATAAAGTTAAAGGTAGCTACAAGATGTTTATTTAGGATAGGTAGTAACTTCATATGTTCCGAACAATCATTTTTTTTCAAACGATATAATACTATATGCTATTGCAAAAACTTCTTTGTCATGGAAACTTTCAACTGCAACCTCATACCCTTATTTTTCATATGAAGCTAGCGTAATATTCATTGAATCTGATCCCTTGTTATGTTTCCTATATATATATTCAAGTATGTAGAGGTAGACTCTGTTTCTATGGCAAGATGTAGAAGTAGTATATACGAGGGCATAGGAAGCGTATAAAGTGTTTATTTGGAACAAAAAGTAACTTCATATATTCTTCAATCAATTTTTTTAAGATGAGATTGTATTATATACCATGGAACAATGTTCTTTATGATGGAAATATCTAATTTTAAATCCACATCCTTCTCATATGAAAGTAGCCTAGTATTGGGGTGAATCACTCAGTGGTTTTCCCTTGTGATGTTGTCAACACATATTGAAGAACTATGTAGAGGTTGATATAATATATATAGTATATATATATATATATATATATAGTATATATATCTATATATATATAATATATATATAGATATATATATATCAACCTCTACATAGTTCTTCAATATATATATATATATAACGGGGTATATGGTAGTTCATTTCGTGGGCACCACCCTGTCCCATCCCCCAAAAAAATGAAAAACACCCCTTCCTCCTAGCCATTCGAGATTTGTTTGTGAGCTCATTCCATTTTTCTGGGTGGTTGTATTTACAATGGAAATGGGCCATATTCTAAGTTGTACAAGTTTCTGGAATGTGGGAATGTCAACGACATGGGTATGAGTGTGTGGAATATTTAGACAATTTGCCTAAATTTCAAGGGAATGGAAGGTTGGAAGTGGCAATATATATATTTATATATATAATATATATATATATATATATATATATATTTATATATTATTTATTATATAATATTTTTGAATCCAAAAAAAAAATCCAAAAAATATTCATCAAATTCAGAAATACATAGGAACATATCTTTCCCATGTATGTACCTTATTACATTTTTTTCCTGAAGGAAAATTGTAATTTCCATTAAGTGTAGTGAAAATTACATTTTTACATATGCATGTTGTGCATGCCAAAATTTTGTTTTGTGAGAAAATAGTCAGTCATCAAAAAATCTAAATTGGGATTTAATGCCCATATCATGTCCCATCGCATAAAATGTCCATAGATAAATACATATCAACTCATTAGATATTAATAACATCCATGATTTCACAAAGTATTAGAGTTTTAATACTTGTGGACAAGTTAGTAATGATCAAGGTTTAGAAGAACCAAGTAAAGAGAAGTCCAAGGCAAGTGGTTGTTACAAGTTATTTGATGTTAACAATAGAAGTTGAAGAAAAATGAAGGTAAATTGTAAAGGTTTATAAGATTGAAACTTGAGTTAGATTTCACTAGTTTTAAGAAGGGAAAAACCATATCCTTCATATGGCATATTCAACAACATTTGTTCCACCAACAATAGAATATTTGGTGGCTAAATTTGTCAGCAACAAAGGAAGACCACAGGTGGTATCAAGCAATACAAAATGCAGATAGCAGTACCATTAGAATATTGGTATTCCATAAAGAAGAGTGGCATGATTACCTCAACAGTGATTATTTCACTCATTTATATGATGTCATCAAGTGATACTTTATGAGTTCATGAATCCATAATACTTCTAAGCAGTGAACATGTCTAATGCAGTAGGGAAGACCTAATTCCATTCATAAGAAAAATCTCTGCAACACCTTGCAAATGAGTATGAAAATAATCAATATGATTTTTTAGTGAGAAATATTCCTAACACAATATTCCATGAACTGCGCACTGGATTACTTATTCAGTGGAGAGTATTTTTTCCATGCAGACATCAGTGTTAACAAGAAGCAAAATATTTATGAAATCGAACTAATAAATTGGAAAACATATAGTAGAACGTTGCCTAGACCTGAAACATTCAAAAAAAGGCACAGTAATACAAGGTACCATGCTAAAAATAAATCTAAAATTAAAAGTAATAATTTAAAAAAAAAATGTGATTTGAGACGTCCAAAAATGTTAAAAAACAATGCACATTTGTGGCATTAGAAGGCACCTCTTTGGGTAGCAGAGGGGGAGGTGTGATGTGAAGAAAGATTCTAATGTTTGAGGTACATAGAATAAGTAGAGGTTCAAAATTCTCTAGACATTAAAAAGGGTGAGATCTTGGGTATCTTCTCATCCTTCCCATTGGGGAGATCTACAAATACCATTGAGTCTAGTTTAATGATGTTGAATCATACATCAATTTCATAGGTTCTTAGATCACCAGAGGGATAAACTCCATACAGTTCCACAACAAGGTACTCCTGACATGTCTGGCTACATCCCAATCCCATAGGAGTGGCCAGATACCTATTCATAGTTTCGTCCTTTTGACAATAGATGCTAGTAGTATCCCTTGCTCATACATCCCCTCTAGGATCATACGATTGGAAACACTATTGGCCCCAGGGAACTTTGACAGTGCACCTGTACCCAGTTCACCTTCCTTGCCATCAATCATTAGACTTAGGAGAACCTGACATATCTAACTCCATTGCAAGACCTTACCATCTCACTCACTAATTCTTTTTTAGTAGACCATTGAGTATTTTGTATTATACCACACTCTTATATATGTGTTGCAACAACATTACCAATAATTTCTTTATCTCTATAATTTTTTCTAGGATATGCACTCGCACTCCTACATTGTAGTCATATTGACTATACTCTCCTTAAGTTCCATTAACCTACTTTTGTGATTATCATTAGGAAATTAATAAATTTATTTACAAGTTTAGTGACAACAATTGTAGGTAGCATTTAAATTCCCAACAGTGGTGTCACATGTAGGGATATGCAAGTAACCAGTGTCCAAACTATCCCTAAGGTTGGTAGTGTGCAAGAAGCACCCAAAAGAGTGGTATGAATCTAAGAATGGAGTAGCTAGAATGTTTTGGATGCTCTCAAAACCATTAGTGGGAATTTCAAAACATTTCATTACTGCTCGAAGCCCACAAGTATGGGTCCCCTGAAACCTGTAAGTAGTTCTTATGTAATCATGGTTATAAATTTCTAATCCACAATCTAATTTCATTTTCTGGGAAGTAAAATAAATATATCCAATTATAATTTGTTTTCCATTGTTTCCTTAATTTAGGCCCTCCAAGTGTAGGAATGCTAGTATTAAAATTTAATTAGATATGATAGACATCATCTTCCATGCATGTGTGGAATGATTTCATAATTTCCTTACATACATTTGACTTGTGGATATATAGGTCAATTTCTATACTTGGTCATGAGTTCATATGTTAGTGTGTCACTCTCTTAGATCAATTTATAGTGTATCATGTGGATTATGCATTGAGGATGATGTTGCATAGGGGGACTTGTCCCTACTTCTGGGATGCATCCTCTAGATTTTCCCCTCGGGGATTGCAAGGGGAAAGTCCCTATTTTGAATGAGACATCTATGAGGATGTGTGATCCTCTCCCACATTGTCTAAAATGTTTCTTTCCAAAACATTGGATGTTTGGGAGACGTCTTATGATGGTTTTGGGGACTTATCTTAGATCCTCTAAATGGGTCTTTCCAAAAACAAGGAGTTTTGGGAGATCTGTTTGGATGGTTTTGAGGACATTTGAATACCCACTATCAAAACTAGTGCCCATTTGGTTCAAATTTTCAAATAAAAATATTCACCAAGTTGTTCTATATTCAAACCTAGACAAAGTTTATCTATGCATTGCATGCCTAAATACTATGTAGTATGGTTTTGTAATGAGGGCTAATTTCCTTCACAGTTTTGACTCCCACGTTTGGTAGGTTTGTGTATCCTATATTAACTCTTTCTTTTGGGAGGGTTATAATATCTATGTAGACAAGATATTTAAGATATATTAGCTAAGGCTTGTTACTTTATTGAGTTACATTAGATCTATTATCTATGGCAGTTACTTTTATTGGCTTATATTATACAACTATGTTCTAGAATCTTTGTTTTTAAATTTTATATTTCTTTAAAATTTTATTTTATTTTAAATATTTTTGGTTGTCCCATTGAAATTTTGGGTTAACTTCTAGCCATCGTTGAAACCCTTCCCCTCACCCCTATCCCTGAAACACCATGGAAAATAGCCCAATTTGTTCACAAGTTGTAGGATTTTGTATGTAGTGTATTAATTTCTTCAAAAATTAGAGATTTGTCCCTTTTTCCCACTTATCATTTGAAAGCTGACATCATTTTACTTTCCTCCCTTGATTTTCTCCTTGGGTTCACCATGAAAAATTGCTTTAGTTACTAATTTACGTCACATCTTCCTTACCCCTTGATTTTCAATTCATTCATTTTTTCAAAGTTATAAAGTATAATAAAATGGATATGGAATTATATCTCGAGTTCTATTAAAACTGCCATCTTATTTTCTGAGTTTTCCATTTTCACTTAAGACCTTCAATAATTGGGAGCACACCTCAATACAATATGTAAGATCAAACTTTGAGGCTTTGTGAAAATTAACCAATTATTTATTCTTTATATTTCTTGGAGTTTGATGGTTTGGGATAGTGGTTGACCATGTTTCTATGCTTTGCCAGTTAAGTTGTTTGTTTCTCCCGTTGTTCCCATGCATTCATTTAATGGATTGATTCATAATAGCGGACCATGTTTCGATGCTTTTCGATTTGTTTGTTTGACCAGCTGTAGTAGAATACTAAAACTATAAGTTGTTATATGGTTTCTAGATAGTTAGCTTAGGATTGAATTTTTTTAATCAAATTACATAAGATGGTAGTTAGCTTGTTCAACATAAAATTGATTCATATGGTGTTGATGTATAAGGAGATGTTATGTACCTATTCCTTGAGACAAAGAATGTTATCACAATGTCAAGATACATTGGTGTGGGAAAAAATATTAATCAAGAGCCACTTGGTAACATTTAGGCATTACTTTAGATGAAGAGTTTCATATTTCTTATCCTTGTGTTATTCACTATGATAAGTAGGTGAGGAAATATATCTCTTATTAATGTGATTTCATAAACATATGTTTGGAAGTGAAGGATGTTTCACTAGGGTTCTTGTTTAATTAGAACTAAAAGTTGACTTCTTCAAATCTCTGTAACTTCTATACAATTGTGATCTCACTTTAAGTATAAATTCTTATTAACACATGCATTTCTTACAACCTTTGTCTGCATTTGCTCTTCTATGATATTGATATTTACATTCTCAATGATCCAATATCGAAATGGGTGGGACCTGTACTCTCCTTAGGGTATGTATAGGTCAGCTATTGGGGTTCTACCATTCACCCTCCCCATTGTGATCATGGCAAATTCCCATGTCATGGTGATTGCAATATAGAGTTCTCAAAGTGGTTGGTGTGAACCTCATAAGCCATGATGAGAACATGGGTGTGTAATAAACACATAATTATTTTCAAGTGTTGAGTCTCACGAACTCCAAATCAAAATCAATTTTCACTTTTCAAACTTCATCTTGTAAAATATAAATGAGACAATTTGTTCAGTAAATGGTTTTGTGAAAATTTTGAGCAACATTACGATTAATTGGTAAGATTTTATAGTGGAAAATTGTGATGCAGTGAAAGAACAAATGCATTCCTTGGGATTTTGGTTAATGCATCTTTTCTTTGTAAAGAAGGTTGTTAATATTGAAATAATGTTTCTGGAACCTAGAAAGATCAACATTTTTTTTTCCTGTTTTAAATTTGTTAATTTGAAATCATGTGCATTTCTCCCTTTATCATCCTCTTCAAGGTACGCTTTAAAATAGAAACACTTTTTAGTAACAACAACTTAATGATGTTTAGGAGCATTGGTATGAACAAAATGGTAATAACGGTGTGTTGTAGCGGCTACAACCACCCTCCAAAATTTTTCCTTAACC